>JABASC010000356.1:0-44538 GCA_019776185.1 Plutomurus gul
AGGACCAAAGTGGGTGTCACTTGAAATAACGCGTGGAACATTTGATTCAGATGATTGCTGTGGAGACATTGCTGAAATTAGGTTTCCTCGACCGGAACACATTAAGGTGAATTAATTGTTAAAGAAACAATGAACTTAATATGTTGCGCTTCGATACAGTAACAATTACTATCGTTTCTTGCTTACTTCCTGTTTTCTTATTTAAATGTTCAATGGAGGCGTAGCAGATTTTAAGGTGTACATAAATGTATTGCGATTTCGTTAAAAAAAACTTTCATTTGCATTGAATGCATTTCATTTTTGCACACGTAATTAATATTAACTTATTATTATTATTAGCCTGGGACCAAGTATGCAATTAGACTGAAAAATCACGGAGGAAGGACTTGCAATGGAGATGGAGGAGTGTCCATTCTTCGTTGTCCTGATGGTACTACATTTACCTTTAGCTCCTGTGCTCTGAGTTTTAATGGCACCAATCAAATACGTGGACAGATTCCTCATATCTTGTACTTCAGGTACATCTTGCATTCGTTATGGTGATATTTAAACATCTTATTTATTTAGTTAACTTAAAATTCAGAGTTCATATCGGTATCGTGCGTGATGGTGGAACGGTTTAATTCTTTAATTGTAATCACATATTTCATTAAATAATGCTAACGGTTCTAGGTAATTATTTTATCGTAGAAACCCAGACGATTCGGATGCCAGACAAAAGGCAAAAGCCGTTGCGGAGATGCATGCCAGAAAATGTGCTCAAAGAATTTGCACAGCAGTGTTTGACAACGCTAAAGAAATCATGGAAAATGTTTCGTTTGAGGGAATTGCGGAGCTATCTAATAGTTCCTTAGTCACGACTCTTCTGCCATCCATATTGTCTCACTTGCCACATTTGGCTGTGTCTGATCCCAGAGTAAGTGCATTTGTACGCAGTAAAATGTTTGTTATTGCCTTGAACTATGGTGTGTGTACTCACAATATAATACTACAAGCAAGAGTTTTTTCTCGCATATCCGTTCTCTAATTCACATGTGAATTTTTCCATATTTAGATTTTTATGTGGATGTAACGAGTCTATTTGTGGGGCTGCATAAATTATTGATATATAAAAACACGATTGCTCACAATACTATATTCTAACCAGCGAAATATGCTAAATGTGTTTTATTTGGCAGAGTTCTGTGGATTTGCTGGAGTTGATTCGTCGTATTTTGCCATCAGTTTCTGATCTCAATAACAAGGTAATGTCAATGACAGGAAATGAAAAACGACTGGAGAACTATTCTGGCGTCCACTATGCCTGGGTTGAAAGTGAACATCCATATAAACCTGCAACTCTAGCACATTACAAGTAAGCGACAGATTTTTTGTTTCTCTTGCAGTTAAGTTCTCGCCAAGTCTGGCGTGGCATAATCGTATGCATGAGTAAGCCCGAGTGTACCATCTAAGGTTTTAGCATAGACATTACTGCAAGTTCGCCGACACAATGCATAACAGTAGTGAGTGTTAAATTTATTACACTTTTATCTTCCATTCTACGTACATATACATATGTAAATTGTTAGCACAGACACGGAGAGTATGCGTATGTGCATTTTTAGTGCTTCTATTTTCGTAGAGAATATTTAAGAAAAACGCTTCGGTTTATTATATATTTGAATTTGTTGTTGTTCATCCTCTTGCATAGAATTTGATGGAAGACCATTATGGATTTTTTGAATAGCCATGACCAAGTCTCATAAGTCATTTCTTGAGTAATTTACAGATTATTTTTGGTTCTGTTTTCTTTCACTATTCCTGGGGATGCACAACATGAGTGAGAGTGCAGTTAAGTCTTTTCTATTGGTACTAGGCTCTCTCATATGCATTTTTGCCTAATCCCTACGTAGCAGTCAAATGCTGAATGGGAGCAATGGTTTTGCGAAACTCTTGCTTTCCTTTGTGCTTCTACTAATGTATCAATTAATCAGAATGAACTGTATTAAATACGTAGTACACAACAATATTTGTCAGGATCACGAATCATTAGAATACATACTGTCCTACTCCCAAAAAGATATAAATACAATTTCCTTTTCTGTGCAAAAGTTATTGTCTTGTCACAAACACAATCGGTTTAATTAATGATTAAGTAAAATACGTTTATGCTTTTATGAGTTTCCGACTGCTGATGTCCCTTAATTAAATTTTCATTAAATACTTTACAGAGTGAACTTCCCTTCTTCGGTTCAGCGGATGACAATTGAATTTGATCCTCGATGCTGTACTGCCCAATCTGAGGATAGTGTTAGAATTTACATTCCATTTGGAGCAGAAGTTCCACAAAATCTACCTGTCTGCTTAGATGATCCCGATTGTCTCTCCTCCTACATTCCGATCATGGAGAGATACACTGGGGCTGATAATTGGCCTCAAAAATCCATTACTCTTCCAGGTAAATTACTGTCTCGATTCATTTCTTGGTTATTTTTTTATGCAAACGACGTTCGTTCAAAATATTTTTCGTGTAGGATATTATATGATTCATGCTTGTTGATCCAAAGAAAGTTAATGCTCGCGTAAATACCATAATATTTGAGTGTTTTCTGTCAAGCACTAATAAAAATGACCTTACATAGTTTAGCTTTGTTTAAACATATTATGACACTATATAAACATGGTCATATTACTTCAGTGAAGTAATACTCGTACTACGTAACTTTACGTATGCACGCACAAGTACCTTAAAAATGTGCGACAAAATAGCAAAGCAAGTGATATCATTTGCTTTTGTTTGTTTGTCTCAGTAAGTCCTTTTAATAAAAGTTGTAACTCATCTTGTACTAGTAATGAATATAATAGTAGACCATGTAATAATGCCTCTGGTTGATTACTAAAGGGAACGAAGTGTTGTTCTCACTGGAAACGGCGTCTGACTACGCCAGAGCTGATAAAAGTCAATACTTTGGCTTTCGCTGTCTCGTTTCTGGTTTCGAATGGAAAGACTGTTCTGGTCTTTGTCGACTTGAAATGGAGTTGGCCTACTTGGGTGGCTTCTGTGCTCATGAAATGATCAAAAAGGATCTCGTCCTCCCTCCTGTATCAGGTTCGTCTTATGTCTTTACAACGCTCATCCAATAATATCTCCCATTGCAAAGCTTTTCCTATGAATATGGCTATAGATTTCAATCTTCTCCTTGTCTTACTTGTGTGATGTACTATTTACACACTGGAGATTTGTAGTAACATTAAATGCCTGACTGTAATCGTGTAAAGGTTTTTTAACCGAGAATGCCTTATTCATACTTGCAGTACTTTTCTTTGTTTTGCATCTGAATTCTAGCTCTATTGTTTGTAGACTGTTCAAGTATTTGTCTAGACATAGAGCGACAAGAAGACTGCAATGGCCCAAAGCAAGGCTATTGTAGTAAAGTCACATCTTAACGATTTAACAATTGAGACTGAATGAGTAAGTAGTATTGGTGTTATTGTACTGCTCGGCATTTCTCCTTTGTAGTTGGAAACTGAAAATTAATCTGTCAGCACTAATAATGAGTCATTTCAGTGAACATTTATATTAACATTTCCATGGATTGTTGTCAACAGCGGAGGAAGTGGAGACTTCATTGGAGACGAGTATCTGTGAAGAGAAAATGATTGAAATATGTCTAAAACATCATCCGCTTTTTGCCAAAGGAATCGGTCTTGAATACTTCCCAGCTGTGCAAGAAGCCTTAGATGGAATAGTTCCGCTCAGGTTAGTAGATTCCCCACATATTTTTCTCATTCATCGGATTGCTTGAAGGTTTATCTTATCGTTGTTATTTACTTTGCTTCGTATTTGATAAAAATAGTGTTTCAGGTTCTTCCTTCTGGCACTCCATGCGACACAATGCAATGTTATTATGGCTTTTATCTTTTAGGAACAGCATGCAATGCAATGCCACCGGCAATCAGTACAAAATCTCATGCACAGTGGAAATAAAGGGTCATTGTGAAAGCTTAATAACGTTTAGGATGCCACCTGTTCTATTAGCAGCTCATGTTTCACGTCTACTTCGTTCTTATAAATATATGCATACATCCGTTTTGCAGTGTAATGTCCAGAGTAATTAAAGTTGACCAATGTGATGGTCCCTTTAAGCTGTTGACTTTCACCAGTCAAATCAATTAAAGATTAAATCACTACATGTCACTATAAGTGCCTTGTGATCCATATGATTCTCCCTCTATCATTCAGTAGCCAGTGTTCTCATGCAGGCTTGACTCGCACACATTTTTACTCTTCAAATGTGTTCTCTCACAAGCGACAAATGCACGGAGAACGTACGTATATATTAAGTATTTACTCGAACGTTTTTTTTACAGCCAACGGTTTAGACTCGTACTGGTGGTTCACCAACCAAGGGGAAGTGGAGTATCCTTTTTCAAATTTTGATTTCATGGCAAATGTGTCCATATTTTCCGTGGCTCAGCTTACCAATTTGTTTACAAAAGCCAAGGAAGTCTCAGGCTGTTGGTTAATGAATCCATTTGATGCACACATCATATTCAATCTCCAAGCTACCTAAAAATTTATACTCGTAATGTGGTCGTTTATAGTTTCAGCGGAAAAAAATAAGAGCTATAAGTAGTTAAGGGTTAGCTGGGTTATAGTTCTCCCCCGACACCTCGATCCCAATGCAGAGGAACTAAACCAAATTCTGACCATATTGTTCTCATTGGAAGTGGAATTAACAGTAGTATTTTTGACCAAACAAATCTCATAACCCTTTTGTATTAATTCTTGAAAAAATTGAGTTTTATGACTCAGTATTTCTTTTCGTTGTTTTGTTTAATTTTGGTTTCACTCAGATTTTTAACGGGTATTCAATTCATACTATTTGTAAAAACTGCAAAATTGCATGAAATATGTTTCCAAACAATAGGACTCAGGTGTCACCGTGACATAAATGTGTCGGCCTAAGGGTCTCATACCCATGTCCTAGTATAAATCATTGCAGAACTATACCGTTTGATGAAACCGTCATTGAAGAAATTGGTGGATATACAATATACATCAGCGAAAGTGTATGTCGAGTAAAGAGTAAATCAGTACTACGAACCCATGTTATAAGAATGACAGTTTTACGGTATTTAAAATTTTGCTGTTTTCCCAACTTTGTACTTAACTATAATGCAATGCTTACGGATTGATAACGAGGCTGCAACATTTTGATTACTAACTATGTTAACTTGGAAGTTTCACTAGACAATACAAAGCTTATTTTCATTACTTCACGTTTACCAATACGTTTATCATCTAATTGCATTAGAAACGCTTTGACCACTCCTACATTATGGGCTCTGCTACTAGAACTCAAAAAGTGGTCGCAATTTAGTTCATTGCTGACCCTACAAACAAGCTTGCGGTAAATCGTCGTAATATTATATTATTCATCAGCATAATATAGGTTATTTACGTTTGTAAAACACGTGTACATAAGTATATTTTCTTCGCATTTAGGAATTTCAAATACGAATTACTACCTAGAATAATGTTGTATCTTGCAGCATCAGTGTATGTACTTATGTATGTATTGCAATACTTATTGTAGAATCAGAGGATGGTATGCTAACTTCTGGTGGTGGTGAGAACAATGGTAAAATTAACTCTGTGAGTCAATGTACGTAATAGCAGAGCGCGCTGCAAATGAGTCGGACAAATCCAGTAATGACGGCGGTTTCCATTGAAGAAATCTCTCACTAAAGACCTTTGTTAGAATGGTTTATCTGGCACAAAGAAGAAAAGCATTTTTTCCTGCACACACTGCTAACACTCACTGTTCATTCACAATTCAGTAGAAAAAAATCGAGCCTTGCTTGCAGCCTTCATGATTGTAGAATGTGGTAGTGGTAAAACACAAATGGATTAAATAATTTGATCACTCAAAAAACTAACATTCATTCATAAGATATTTTTTAGATTCCCTTTGTATACATACCAGAAACTTAACACGGTTGCAGGATACACAATATGGGTATACGATTACATGTTACTTAACTTTCAGCATGAACAAAGAAACATCCACTTAAATTCGACAACATCTCTACTACCTATATATCGTACAGAAGTGTCGAACAATAGGAAATATGCTATTGTGGTGAAATCGTATTACTTATTTGTAGTTTTCTAATGAAAATTAACTTATATAATTACCTGTGAACGCTTATGTGTATTAACTAAATTTAAAACTACTGGCTTAAATGCTTGTCTCTCGATTACTTTTTTGCACACGTTTGTAAGGTATCTCATATGCTTATCCCCGGTGTATTGTAACCATCATAAGATGTTGTTGCTAGTATTTTATCTAATGAAATCTCACAGTCCGTAAATGTCATTACACGAAAACATACGGATAAACTTGATTGAGACATTTTTGTTTAACAAAGGTTTCTTTGAATGAGGGAAATGAGTTTATTGCCAGATTTAGAGACATTTCCCGGGATTAGCGTACCGTTTATATGAAGTAACAATGTATTTATAGTGTAGCATACATAGTACAAGCGTTAAATAGGTTGGTTCAACGTTTAGTCTGTTTAATTCTCTCAAATACGACTGTGTGACGTAAGCACCTGCTTTAAATACGGATCAAGCGTGCACATTATGTAGGTGTGGATAAATCCACGCAATCCACGGTGAAGAATGGGATGAAGACGGAACAAACAAATAGAAATAGTTGGGGCTGTATTTAGGAGGTATGCATGTTTTGACTTGAGTTGGTTTGTTTGCTGGATCACGGCTGGCTCATTGGGATGGGAATACATACATACACACCCTGCCTCTACGTGTAACACCAACAGGGATTATAATCTCTTTAAAGTGAACGGACCATTTTCGTTTGATTAAAGTCACATGGATATCTATGCTGTGGGCATAACGAGCTGCTAAAGTATTTTGTGCTACGTGCTTTTTTATGTTTGTAGTTGGGATCCTGTGTGTACATTGGAAATTGAAGAGTACATGATATTATTATGTGATCATAATGAATATTTGGTGAAAGATGCCCTGTGTGAAGTTTTTCTATTTGTACATTAAGAGTTGGACGGAGTTCGTCAGATAAGCAAGTCGGGACTCGCATCGGGACATAATCATTCTGCTTTGCAGCACCATTAAACGCTTTGTCAGTATTTACTTACGATGATCTTCTGTTTACTATCCAGAACTTGCTAATGAATGTTTATCACACTTTGTACCAGTAGGTGATAGCTGATTAGGTGCGCATTGTTTGTACTATGTTGTGAGTACAAAGTATGTCGTAAAGACTGAAGATAGGCAGGAGGAAGCATCCAGTCACCCAGTCTTGTTTGTTTTCAAATATCAGAGAACGATGCTTGACAAGCTAAGTGGGAAATTGATAATATTTCCGATAAAAATTATACAGTGAAGGGTCGTGATGTGTTCATCAATGAGAGACTCTACTTCCAAGTCGTTTTCACCATATTAAATAAGTCACACATAACGTTGCATGGATTTTAAGTCGATCCAATTCTTACACCCACCAATTGTCTGGTAGAGGAAATATGAACTATAATACTATTTAACAATATGTAACCCACACGAGTTCTACATGATTACTGTGTACAACGGTAACGTCTATGATCCAATTAATTTGTGGATTAAAACCTACAGCATATAAATGATAGAGCAACCGCATTATTTATAAACAAAGTGCACCTTCACTTCAACGAATATTTTCATGGCGATAGCAGTCAACAGAAAATGGTAGAGACGCTTAACTGCCTGAGCCCTATGGCGTACCCCTCATTCTGGCAATCAATTTTCCTCGATGAAAATTTGTTCTGTCACTGCCAATGGACTTGAGGAAAGGGTTGATTTAGAGCGTTCAAAATTCTCATAAAATATGCTCAGTCGAGCAGAGATTCGACTGAACGAACAGAACATTTATTACAACACTATACGAATGGATGTAACATTCAGACCTTGTTTCCTCAATAATATCTCTCTTGTCATTTGCTCACCTTAATGCTAAATCAATGTTGGAAATCAAACCGCAATGAGTTATTCCAAACAGAAGAGATCTACAAGCATACATTTTTGATTTCCCCTGAGAAGAAGGTACATGTACACAGGGATACCACCACCAACACAGAGTGAGTTGGTAACGATTTTTTATATTTAAAAAACTAGATATTTGTACTGTTACAGATTGATTGTTCATGCCAGAATGATTTCTACTTAATAACATTAAGGAAAAAGAGGTAATGCCCTTGTGACAACACAAAAAAGTGAGTAAGTACTGTTGACTGATTGCGATTACAGGCGATATAGATGACTGTATATATTCAATAATGTATACATGTCGTTATAAGAATTTACCATTTGATTTACAGTACTTAATTAGAAAGTCGTAGATTGAATTTGATTGGAAGTCGTGTCTTTCGATAAAAGTTTTAATGTAGGCAATGAGCTTCATGGAGGGACAAAAACAAGGTTTTCTGGGTTGTGGAAGTGCATTGGGGGAAGGCAGCCAGAATTATTGTCTCTCTCGTCAGCATATGTAACACTCATCCTATAAAGCCCACAATCACTTCAATTTGACATGGTTAGGGACAATTTTCGTTGCTGCTTACTTTGTGTGCAAAAACAAATGTTTCTTTGTATATATATATAAATATATACACTTTGCAATTAAGCCACAATGAGTGAGAGACATTGCATAGGTAGTAGTAGTAGCGCAGGCATTCAGAGACGAAATGTGTGTCTGTGCACAGACCTCAAGTTTGTTGGTGGTTTCTTTGGGTCTACAGAGAGAAATGGATTTTTTTGCTCACTTGGAATGCCATTCTGGTACAGATTATGTCTTATACAAATTGCAACACAACTGCTGATTTTGTGGAAGAGTTATTTCATGCTGTTGTTCGTTTCATGGGTATACACATAGGAAATCTCATCGTCTGCCTCACTTCACGTTTGCATTGCCTGTAAGTATGTGATGATATCCACATGTAGAAGAGGGATTTTATGGGGTATTTTAAAGCTGCAAGTTGTTGACTTGTCTTGACACTTTTCTCTCTGAATACACAAAATCCATGGCTCACACGGCCAATCAGACGAAATGTGTTTTAACTCCGACACATTATTGTGCTCTGAACATTTTACACAATCAACTGTGTTGCATCCATACACACGCACTATACTATACTTTATATTTATATATATATGTATGATCACTCATATGTAATACGCTCTCTTATGGCAGAATGTTTCCTATGTGCAATCCAATTCCGTAGGAAAATCCAAGATAGTTATAGTTACAAGTGCACATAAGAATAAAGACTATTTGTTCGTTTTTAGACTGCATATCCCGCGACTTTTCTTCAAGAGAGAGATGGAGAGAGAGGGAAGATTTCAGTATTGCTAGTTTGTCGTGTCAGCGTAAATGTTGAACATTTGCTCCCATGGTTCATGGTTCACTTCACGTATGTGTGTAGCTGTGCATATGTTGTGCTGTGGCTGCATGTGGGATGTCGTTGTTCACTCTGTTTTCTCCTTCTATTATTTATTATGATTTGTTTTCCTTGCATCGCTCATTCATTAGAATGTAATTTATGTAATCTCACTCTTTCTATCACTTCCATTGGTCTTCCACGATTCCAAGATCTACACACACACAAGCACACACATACAGATGCTTCTCAATAGGAAAAGATTACTCGGTGCTGCTGGTTGTGTAAGAATGGGATTCTAGTTCGAATACACAATACTACAATATACTTATATTGTAAGTAATCTCCTGAGAGCAGTATTTAAATTCAACAAGTTTGCTAGCAATGAATAAGCCAAGGAGCAATTACGGATTGTCGCTCGAATTATTTACCACTAATGTTCCTCCACGTACTAAATAAATAAATTCACAAGTAGTATTACGTACATAGCCAGGAAACATTAGTAGGGTTCCGGTTTACAATTCATGCCACACAATGTACACATCCGAGTACAATTGATTGTCAAAGCACCACATA
Organism: Plutomurus gul; assembly: GCA_019776185.1. Taxonomy (NCBI): domain Eukaryota; kingdom Metazoa; phylum Arthropoda; class Collembola; order Entomobryomorpha; family Tomoceridae; genus Plutomurus; species Plutomurus gul. Next base: position 10,009 of record JABASC010000356.1, read on the forward strand.
GTGTGGCTCTTCTAATGGCATCCAGTGAATGATAAACAAAACGTGGTGTGTTCCACCACCATGTTTTGTTGGTAATATGAGCTGGAGGATAGAGCAGGTAGGAGTATTTAGGTTATGTAGTAGTGGCTGACGAGACGAGAATAATTATTATCAATGCAAGGATTCTACTGGGATTGTCATTTTAATGGCATCCCATTAGTTAGGCTATCATACAAATGATGTGTGGCTTAAGGAGCCCAGCTATCTGATTGCTTGTACTCATCGTGTCAGAGTTTACTCTCTCGTACACACTATGTACATTTTGTGAGTACACACACACGCTGCCATTCACAGTGTGATTGAGACAATGATGGAATAGGATGCATCGGATGTGTGTACTGCATCTCTCTCTTTCGCCTGTAATATGCAAAAAATCTGAGAGGAAACTGCAACTACTACACTACGGCTGAGAGGAGAACTTCTCTGTGACTCTCTGTCAAAGGTGAAATGAGCTGTGTTCTGTTCTGGCCTTCTTTTGTGAGTAGAATGCCGAGTGAGGAAATTTAATACGAGAGCAAACCCAGTAGAAATGCAAAGGAAATGGTGAGAATGAGAAGGAAGAAAATGGTTTAGATAGAATAAGAAAAAGTAGTAGGAAGGTCCTTCAGGTTTCCCCCCGCTACATCATATTAGATGGAGTGTGTCGGCGTGCGGGCAAAGTGATTTATATGGCTGATGAATTATCTTTGGCGGAAATTCTAATCTGTCACCGACACCTTCGTCACAAAAAGCAAAGCTTCCAATTTGGAAGCAGGAGCACACAATTTTTAGAAGCGACTGGAAGAAGAAAAAGTCTGAAAATCGGAGTGATGCACAGATTTGGATGTGTTGCAGAGATTGAAGTGAAGTGTTTGAAGGAATAAATGGAATAAACCCAACCCATGAATGAATGTATTATGTTCGTACATAATACTGTACATATTAGATAGATGTATTTTATATATTCATGCCATATAGGTAGTAGAAGTATTTTTAATTCAGACTTTGTGGGTCCATGAAACTGGGCTGGAAATGGTACAAGTAAGCTGCTGGTTGTGTAATTTCCGCCTTATGAGCCGTCTAATTGAGAGTGTAAGCGAATGTGCATTTGAGGTTGATGGTATGGCTATTGAACTCTGGAATGGCAACTTTTTCTACCGTTTGCTGCAAAGTCAAAAGTCAAGACTAAGACGAAAAGCCTCAACCAAGACCATCATCAATGGAAATTGAAAGTATTCAATTTTACTCATTTCCTGTGGCGGTGATGGCTGTGAACCTTTTTTGTTTCTTCGTCTGCATAAAATATCATTCGTTGGTCTTACGAAATTGAAGTGAAGATTGACTGGCTGACTGATATGTAGATATGATGGACATGGACTGCTGCGATCTTCTAACCACAGTGACGGACAAGTGGCCATTCCGTCCTACGCATCCAATATACAAGATCTGTTCCACAGAGTAGTAGCCAGTTTATCGCTCAGACAATGTTTCATATAAGTACTTATGATATTTCAAGTTGCGGATGTGATTTAGGACAATGTAATTTAATGTAATAATACACAAGCATCTCCACGTCTTGTCGTCCACGTTTACACGTACTGCTGCTCTAGACAAGTAGATAGTTTAAGTGTTCCTTAGTAGTAGCCCACTATATAGAATTTGCATAATGTATCGTCTAACGTCAATATATAACTGTCGACTTCACTGACAACGGTCAGCCTATATACCTCATTCCAGCGCATCGAAAGTATTTCATTCATCAATTCCATGCTCCATTGAGCTGCACGCTACAGCATCATGTAACTTATATTGCTACTATATGGAGCTTTTACCATATTCAGTCGAGATTTTATTCATGCAGACGAAATAAATTAACAAGAGGACAAGATTAAATTGTTATAGCATTGCAGTACCTATACAACTACATTTATTATCTACATCCATAGAGTACCAGTACTACAGATTAGCATTGTGGATGCTGCTGTACATTTTATACGCACATTCACCACGTATGAACACACTAACACGAGTTGCGTAATTTCATAAATTCCTGATCTTTAATTCACTCATGTTTTATGCACATATATAGTTGATTGTTTGCATGCGATGTTAAATAGAGCAATGTATGAATCTTCTCTCAATCTTACTCGTGCTCACAATGGTTGTTGGCTGGGTAGTTATATTTTGTTTGAATTTCCACGTAGCGAACGTCACATTGCTCTAGACAGGGAATAGAGGACCACTTGATTGGTCCTCTTATAAAACTGAAGGAAAAAGGATTGGTAGAGAGCGAGAGAGAGAGAGGAGCTGCTCACACGGAGAGACATAATAAGGGAAGAAATGAGCGATATGGTTCATTAGTAAGAATAGGACGAGCATCCTGCGACTCTGTTCATTTAGTGAGCCCGTACAATCAACTCGGACATAAAAAAAGAGCATAAACGTTGCTGCCAGTCAAGCATATTTTTGTGTACGTGTCACGTGTAGTATGTATGTATGTATGTAAGCACTATGGCTCAACTGTTCAGTTAAGTTTACACAGGGAAATGAGGCGAGTTGTACTACAGACTACATACATATTTCTACAGTGGAAACTACTGTATTGTACACTGTAGATTAAGTAATTCCATGAGTAGAGAGTGGTAGTCAGGGTACATCACATGAATTCGTGTGTTTTTACTCTGTCATGGCAAAACTATAAACGACCAAGCCAACATAAACAAACTTTATATTCTTTAAACGATGCTCGATTTGCTAATTTTTGCATTCATTTTACACGATGTGGGATTGCTGGCTTAATGGTGAATGTGGAGCTAAAAATTGTGTGTTTTCTAATGAATTCTGTGTCTACTAGTCATGTAGTGTGTAGCTCCCAACAAGCAACCCTTTACATGTCTATGTTTAATGTTCTTAATGTTTCCATGTTTTTCATTCAATATCGAATGGAATGTTTACGTTCTACACAATGTCTTTTGTTTTCAATGAATGCTTTCTATTTCGGTGCCGTATTTTACAGCGTAGTTAACCATAAATATCCTCAGAGGAGTAAACTCACGTACTCGTTGACCCATTTTCTCACTAAATGGTCTTTTAAACTGCAGGCTACTACTGTCAGCTCATTTTTGACGATTTCGATTCTTTGCTTTGGGGGTTAGAGCGAGAGAGAAGGAAATGACTGTGACGTTTATGTTATTTTATGATATGATGGTTGTTGAAAGAGAAGTGTACGTGTGTTTTCTGAATTTGTATCGGTGCTACTGCCGCTGCATCATTTCTTTAGCATAAAAACGGGGAAACTCTCTACAACATGCACTTGTCTTCTTTTATCAACAACAAGTGTCAAGAAAAACGTTTGCGTTACCAATTGTGATAGACAAAGGGCTGAAAAATATTCCCATTCGGTTCTCCTTCCTTCTCCTCGTCCGTCACTACCATCGAAATGAAAGTGAGTCTTTACCAGTCATCCTCGCTGGTGCTTTAAAAGAGGCAAACGTTTTCCTTGATGGTCGTCTCGTCGTGATATTCTCATGATGACACATGTTGCATTGCATGTGTTTTGCTTCTGACCGTCTTTGTAAAATGGGGCGTAACAAAAGGAAAGCCTTGTAGTATTCCTTGTTTCGTGGCTGTATATACGTAGATGTGTGTAGCTGTCTGTCGGTCTCTTTGCTATTAGATACTTGCTTGTTTCTTACCATAGTTTGCTGACTAAGGTCCTTTTGTCTTTATGGACACTGTAATGGTTTATTGTGGGTAATGGCAATGTTTATATGGACTTGTACCTAAATCAGTTATTGTACGTTGTTCGAGTTATGGAACATGATGCCTTGCTGGGACTTACAATCTTATATATCTGTAGTAGAAGAGCAAGACATGAGAAACCCTGTTTGTACAGGTTTTCTTGCAAATGCTTAGTTTTATTGCCTCCTTCTTCTATTAGTTCCTCAAGATGTACAACAAGCAATTTCTGTGCAGCAGCTCCTACAACATCAACGATATATGTACTACGGTGCGGTGGGATTTCTCTGTAGTATTTCTCATGCGAAATCAGTAAAAATGGCTAAAATTCTTTGTTTTTCCGGCTAAACTCTTTTTGTTTATGCAACAAGTTCACGACCGAACTCAAAGGTGCACATTTTAGTTGTTTGTATTCTTATCACTATCAGTATACTAGTGAACCTGTTAATAGCACACATACCTACATAGATAGATATCTTTTAGTAGAATGCTTTGACTGTGACAGTATGAACATGAGTAAGCCGTAAAAAATTCAATGACAACGAAATGAAAATCTCATATATATATAACGATTTTATTCAATTTTACTTGAAAGATCAGTCTGAAGTCCTCATCACCTCAATTAAACTAGCTCTCCAATTAAATTTCTAATCAGCCCTCAAAAATATTTCCTGTTCATTTTTACGCGACCACCATCCTTTTGGGCACATCATTAAAAATCGGAGAAACACAGAGTTTTTAGTCGAAGCTTATAAACGAAGTAACACCACAATACCTCAAAAAGGCTAATTAGTCTTCACTTATAGAAAATTTTGAAGGTAGTCTGTTGATGCACAGATTTAAAGGTATGAAGGAATTTCATTACTGAACCAGGCATCAAATGTAATAGTAACTAAGTATTTGTATGTAAAATTACTATACGTTGATGATCGTGTGGCAATTCTCTCACACAAATTCTCTCAGGCAAATTGGAGATGAACCACCGCCTCGCATCACTCACCCTGGTTTGGGTAAATTGCCAGATCATTACAAAAGCATTACGTCTATATAATGTAAATCTACAACAATTAAACTTTTTCTTCATTTAGTCGGGACATAAAGATAACACAAGTGTATTTAGAGAGAAAATCTTCAACAAATTATAATGTATTCCATACGCTCTCACTCTTACAACTACTGCATAGAAAAATGCATGAATTTTTCTATGCACGAATCTTATCGTTGCGCTTGTAAATATTTATAATGTGTGTTCCATGGTACATCAAATAATTTATTTTCATTACATACAGTTTAACATTATATATTACTTTACATACCAACCTTATAATGTTTAAGCGATTGCTACGCAGTCCGTCCTTGTGTCTAGAAGACAAAATGTATCTGTATAATATTCTCCTGACTGCATATTGGAAGTTAGTGTAAAATATCAAAAGAATATCTTGTAATTTACTACACACTTACTTACTTTTAGTACTCATTTATTCTGAGACTTGACTGACAACCACAATTCAATAGTACTTAATTTTTTGTATACACTAATCGTACTTCACAAAGTTTATCTTCACATAATACTAACAAATGAAAACAAAGTTTTGTATATATAATTAGTTAGTACTAACAGTATTTCACACGACGAGAGGTATGCGACAAGTCACAGTCTTGTAAATGAGCTTTCAACTGTTGTTGCCAATACAATTTGTATATATCGCGTCACTCGCATCAATATCTTTTCTCCTAAGCACGATTATATTGCTTCTTTGTTATTGTGTCTGTACTCTAGTTTGTAGCCTTCGTGCGTCTAGAGTTAAGATTTGTAACTCTAATTAAGTTTTATGGATTTCCAAATAGTTCCGACGCAACTGGGAGATTGTAGAAATTATTCTGATGCTTATCATAGAATCATTTATTATGCATAAACACACTACAATCGTGCAGTACCAAAGAGCAAAGTTTCATACTGTTGTCAGTGTATAGCTTATACAAACTGGCCTTGTGTCAAGTATATATTTATATATGTATATTATAGCATAATGTAGGTAAACCTACCGGTAGTTAGTTGATTGGCTTGATTTGTTTGCTTAATTAAATAAACAATTTTTGTAGGTACAGCTTTATCCGAAGTAAAATGTTGATTTCGTTATTAAATATTATTTATACGTACACCATACTCAGGCAGGCGATATCACGGATATTTTACAATACAAGTGTGCAAAAAACAAAAACACATAAACACATATACACCACACGATAAAGCACAACGCGCTACTCCAAATCTTATTCACATGTTGAATGCTGTGAATTGACAATCTTACTCCTCATTATAATATCACATTATGGTAGGAAAGGATTGCAACATTCGTCTTATGAACAACTCCTGAAAAAGTGGTTCATTGGGGAGTTTTCTTGTAAAAGTCATTGTGTTTATAGTCTTTCAGGGAAAATACTAAACTTGATGTGCTGATGGATTGACAAAACTATAGCCTTCATTAAAGCTGAGAAGAAACATAATGTGTTTCGTTTGTCCATAATATAGTAGTAGTAATAGTAGTAGTAGTAGTAGTAGTAGAATAGAATGCACTTCCGTGGTATTGGAAACTGTTTGTAGAAAATTACACTGTTTATGAGAAAAGTGTTTATGGTGGCACCGCTTGGAGCGTTGAAGAAAATTGCAAAAATGCAAAAAAAGTTTTCGTCGATCTGGTTCACATATTCCCACTGCACACACCTAAGTAAATATAAATATGCATACAGAAGAGAGTACGAATACAAACGCAAAACCGAGCCTGTAACTAATGATTTTGCTTAGATTGCATTGTTCTTTACTATTGCCGTTATTGTTTTGATTATATGGTTAAACGAAGAAAAAGAGAGTGGCAGTATTTGTAATGTAAATAGCACAAATCATCAATCAACGTTTTAAGGGAACAATGACACAGTAATAGGATGTGCGTATAAATAAAAGGAGAGTCGAATGAAGCGAAGAGCAGACAAGTTCCATTTACACGTCATAATAATGGCAGATAATTTTATTGCACAGAGGGAGTGGATCGACTAATTGGAATTGAAGGTAGTGGTCGTTGTTGTTTTGATTGACGTGTCTGTGAAGGCGGCGTGGAAGGAGTAGTCGTTGTAGTGTTTTCCGAAGACAATGACGAGGAAGATGTGGACGCGGTCTGAAACAGTTTCACGGCGGGCGAGGATGCTGTTGCCGTGGGGCTGGTTGACGCGACATTTGTCACACTACTATTATTATGATGATGTTGATGATTAGCAAGATTATGTTTAGGCGTAGAGTGAGCGTTGGGTCCTGCGAGCTCTGCATACACATGTGTTTGAACATCTTTTGGCTCCGTGTACTCACACAACAGGGGTAATGGGTTCTTCGTGGCATGTTTCGGCAGTTGTGGCGGTTGACTAATGCACTTAATTGGACTCTTGGCTAGTTTGTGTGGCGTTAGCTCCGAGTAGATATGCATTTGCGAGTCCGACGGGTCTCGATACTCACATAGCAGGGCAGTCTTTGGCTTTGACCGAATGTGGGCATATCTGTTCTGACTGGTGGCCGAGGAGGGGGCTCTGGCCAGAATGTGAGAGCCAACGCTAGGCGGCTGTGAGAGCGGTGGCGGGGGTGGCGGAGTTTTGCCGTTGACTGTGACTGAGGCTTCACTCCCCCCAATATTAGTGTTGCACATGGTGACATCCGGAGGACTAGACAGAGCAGACTGCTCCTTCACGTGAATCAAATCGTACAAGTGGTCGATGGTCTCTTTTGCGTCCCAGAAAGAGTCGGGACGAGATAATTTCTCTCGCAGACCCTCCAGCACGTCGGTGCTCAGTTCGTTGGGCATCGTCTGCACCCCCTTGTCCTCCATCTCCACGTCCTCAAAGATCGTCGACCGAGGTCTGTGCATCCCCGGCCCTCCTTGCGACATTTTGTACACAAGGTCCGCGAAATCATGCTGTCCATGGCCTCCGCTTATTTCCTTGCAAATTGATTTAGTGCAGGAGGTGCTCTTGCGGGGCCGCTTACGTCGTAGCACGAACACACACATAGTCACCAGCAGAGACACAACGATAGAGATGGCCAGTGCTCCGATAAAGATGGCCAGAATTCTCAGCCGATTTGGCAATTGTGGAGTGTAGAAAACGTCCGCTCCACCACTGCCCGTCACTTCCTCCAACTCGTTCATGCACATAAAGATATCGTTGGAGCAGAGGAGCGACAGGTCGCTGTACGGCAGGAAGCTCTCGTTCCTACTCAAACAGCTCCTTCCCTTCTCACTAATCGAACAACGACTATTGTTCAGCAACTGGTCATGGAACCAAGGCTTTGAGCCCTCCAGACTCACTAGAGACGTGAAAGTCTGGCCACAGTCACACATTTGCAAAAATGTGTTTGTTCTCACAACGGCCAAGGGGAATTCTGTTTGTTTGCCCGTGACGATAAAATCCAACTCAACTTCTCTCCACGTGTTGCCACTTATGAGTGTAGAGTTGATGTTGTCGGGCGAGGCGACCAGCTCTGGGGCATACTGGCTCAAGTCGATTCCGCTGCCGTTCACCCGCTCGAACGTGTTGTTGACTAAGGTGACTCGAGTCCAGTCTTTGAATGCCATCCCGTGGGAGTCGACGACACCCAAGTGACAGCGCTGGACAATCACTTTACCGATCGAAGCACTCATACTGTTCTCCTCGAGATGCTCTATTGTGGAATCTTCCCACAGCATCTCGTCGATTCCGGAAGCAATTGAGTTCCGCTGTAGTCGCCCGATCTTCGAGCCACGCACTGTGAACGAGTGCTCGATTAAGGTGGAATGGTAGAAGGCATGCTCCTCGATTAAGCCAACGGTGCTGTTCTCGAAGGAGACTTTAGACACAGACAATGGTCTAATTGCTGCCGAGCTCACTTTGCCAATTTCACAGTTGAGAAATCCAATATTGGTCAAGTGTGATGGGAATGCCTTCGTGGGGATCTCTTCTATTTGGCATTGGCTGAATATTATTGTGGTCGGGCCTGCTGAAGACGACGAATCCGAAGCTCTCGCCGTACCTGCATCATCACCATCAAAAACATCAGAACATACTCCAAGCATTTACTAATAATATATTGTACTAGTACTACCTCTGCACGTTCAATGTAGTCTCGACTGCTCTACTATGTATATACAATCTGTATGCTAGCTACGTTCTCACTCTGAGTAGAAAACTGAATCTCTCTCACCGTCACAACACAGCACAACTGTCACGTCAACTGTTGTGTAATGGGAATTGGTCACAGACATCAAGCGAAACACAATATTACATAAGATCCAAGATCCCACACAAACTACATCTTATTATTACGAGTCTAGTGGTAGCATCCCAAAGCATGAAGGAGGATAAGAACAGAAAAGCTGAAAGAACAATCATAGCTGCGGCTTAATTCCTACACTTTTTACAATTCTCCCACACTATAAATACAGTAATAATAATAAAGGACATATTTATAGGTAAATCGTTTTTGTCTCCACGTAACATTACCAGCACACTATTTATAATATCCCACAGTGTGCAGCAGTATGGAAGTTTTTTTTCCAAATTAGCCTCCAACTACTACTACTACCTATATGAAAAAATAAGTATGAATCGAGCGTGACGCGAACTCTCAGGTCTTTACACGAAGAAGGTAGACAGAAAAGTACGTGTCTCCGTTGGCCAGGCCAATATATATATATATTTACTATAGACTCTGTCAGTCACCTTGTCATGACAGACTTATTGTAATTTAATAAAATTATTTCTGTTCTCAGCAGAAAATCGCCAGTACAAATAAGAATGTGAAGAACGGTGAAAAAAAGGAACTGTTTTCTAACTTGCACCACTTTCATGTCTCGTTAGTTATCATCATCAAAGCTCACAATCTAACTCATCCGCATCCTTTCCTTTCTTCCATCCGGTAACGCATCGCTTGCTCCATTTTTCAGAGCAGCCAGATTTCTACTACTGTGTACTGTGTGCGCACACCTCCATTCCTTAAGAAAGACTAGCTAAAAGCTACTTCGAGCTGCCATCTCACATACTTTGCTTTGTTTGCTCTTTCTCATTATTATTAGGGCAATTGCCTCGCTAATACAACCTAAACCTAACTAACTACTAAAAGGAAGTTTCCTATAGCATTTTAGTTCTAAATACTCAACTCACACCTTGTAGGGAATGTTCATTTACTTACATGCACCTACATGGAAGTTGTTCAGGTGGGAAACAATGACAATGCCAGCAGCAGAGCGCGATAACGTCGTCTTCTATCTGTGATCTAAGCTGTTTTTATCGTTTCTTTGTGCATATTCACTTGAGATTTCAGACTAACTTATTGTCTAGGGGTACAGTAGTAGGCATACTGTCCATTCCTAAGAGCTTATTATCCTGTGACTCAATTCTAGTATATGTATGTCTGTGTGTGCACTGAAATACATAAAGTGAAGAAAATGGCAGCAATGAGACTCTTCATTTAGACTTATCTACCATTCAGGGAGGAATGTCTGTTTTAATGCTATGTAGCTTATTCGTACTTACTTACTTAACACATTGGCTCTCAGACGGATAGCAATGTATGCATTAATTCATTGTTGCATATGTAGATGAGTTCTCTGGGTAACTGTCGAGAGTATCTCACTGCACCACCAGCCAGCACTACTATACTATGCTGTGTGCATTATTTCTCCATTAGTTATTGCTCGTTTGTAAATGCAAGTGGAGGAGGGGAAATATTTGTCTATATCTGTTTACATACACATAGCTTCTCGCCAGTACGATCACTCTCGGCAAACCCTCGTGTTCTGTTATGCACACTACTATCACGCATATGTACATCCTCAGAAAACATCTTGTCTCGTCTGCTGATAGGAACTGTGCTAATCTGCGTATACATTTCAATGGGTACCATCTATCCTTTATACTTTGTCTCATTAGCCGAGTCAACTCTATTTGTAGAGAACGGGAATACTGTGTGTCATTTTTGCCATAAAATATACACGTAGCTGGTATAAATCAAATACATACCAATGCTATTTACTATTACAAAAGGTACAATGGAAGAGAGTATACCATATATACATGCATAGAGAGAGAGCGAGAGAGAGAAGAGGACTGGTGGCATGCTGATTTATACATTATAGGAAATCATAAGTGAATAAGTGTGGCTACTACTACGACTAGAAAGAAAGGGAAGAGCGATGTGGAAGTGGAATAGAATAGGCTGAGTCCGATTGCAAATAAAAGGATGCAACGTGTGAACTACTTACTTTACAAAAATTACAACTTACGAACACAAACTGACAAATAGCATTTGTCAGCTACAAGTGATCGTGAGTGTGCTGTCGTGTTTCCTTTACTTTTAGATATCACGGATTCATTAGGTTCGTTGAGCACATAATAATAATATGCACATACAACAACTACTCCTACTACTCTACTGCATCCCCTGTGTGAAGGTATAGCCGCTGGTGCTTCTACAGAAGAGTGAATGTGCGCTATTTATATTTGCTGATGGTTTATCTGGTATACTGCGCTACAATTAACTGAAATGCTACGTCTCTGTTTCTCTACGATATCAATGTGGTTGAGTTTCACAAACACTCTTGTGTATACTCTTGTAGTATATACGACAGTGGTATGGAGAGACGGTACAACAGTGCGGAAGAATCTTATTTCCCTTACTTGGCATTGCAAAAGCTGATTCTTGAATCGTCACTGAAGAAATATTGACCAATTGTAACGTGAATGGCGCCCCTGTGACGGCAGATAGAGAGTTGCTGTGAATCACTACGCGAGAGCATCTATCCACCTTCCACACAATGTCCTCTGTCAGAGCCCCATCTTTGTCGTCAGCTGACCCCTTCAAATTTACGACCTGTAGGCAAACATAAATAATATTTTGTTAGTCATGTTTTATCCTTAAAATCCTTGCTCTTATTACTATACATAAATAAGATATACGATTGGATGCAACTCAGACAGTCCTGTGTTAAATAAAGGGCTACTGAAAATTGGTATTTATTTACACTCACTCCTTTATACATAAGTTAGACTGGAGGATTAGGCGAAGAACAATAAAGTTCTAAAGTCTTTATAGAGCAATGTTTCATGTGTTTACTGACCGTTCGGGTATTTTTGTCACTTTGTACTAACGGTGCACTGATAGTGACATGTCAGACAAAGGTTTACAAGTAATTTGACGTTCAGAATGGAAATATATGTAGCACTATGAGCAGAGCACGCTAAGTATGTCATGAGTACTGCAGTAAAGGACTGTGAGTGCGATGAAAATTGGAATCTAGGGCTCACTCAACTGTCAAAAGTCGCAGTTGTGTCTTCAGACTGCAGTCACTGTACACTACAGTATGTACTAGGAGAAGAAAATGTAAACCGCAGAAGATTTGCTCTATCAATTTTGAAACGAGTGCTGACCGACCAACCATACAGGGAAATGCATTTTTTATGAGTTGTTTGGTGTAGGTTGACAGAATGGCTACTGTTAAGTGTTCAGCTTTAATCTGGCGCACAGAGAGACGTTTCTTAAGTCGACTTAAATGTTTTATTGGATGACGGTGGAAAGCTGAAGAATCCATCCTTCATTCATGCTCACGCTATTCCCTATGTGCATGGATACTCTCGATCTAACAATAAGTGTCACAGTACAGATAGTGCTAGTAGTCGATCCTGTATCGTAATACCGGAAACCGCACATAACGCCAAAAATATCCGTGTGCTGCCGGCTCTCAACTCTCGGCTTTTTATAACTGTCTTACTCGGCGCTTCTGTTACTTAATCCTTGTGAGCCGAATTTTTTATTTCCGTCAACTCAACAGTGCCTATATTTACTTTCTAACTAATTCTGTAAGTGTGTTCCTGTATCTCTTAGTCTCCACGTCGTCTTTCAAAGTCTCAGTATAAATGAGATTTTAAAATTAGTTTCATTGCAACCAAATGTCACTCTGCCAATGCAATTTCCATGAGTCTCCTACTACACAGCTTCTCCTCCGCCCTCACCCACCACACACTTAAACATCTGAATGATACAGACGCTTGTACTATTTTTATGACATTACTATGATCTGTCTTGCTCACATTTACATAAAGTTGTGACTGTGTCTTTCTCCAAACCAAATCACGTTGTAGCACAGATATTATATATACGTATATATATCTCTGTACTCTAGATACGTCACTTTAATTTAATTCAATGTCAACTGTCTGCTCATGGCCATCTTCTCTAGACATAAATATTTATTATATTTCTTGTCAAAGTTTCAAACTTTCTATGTAGCTGCTACTGCAGTGTGTACTATTAAAGAGAGTACGAGCATGAGTAGGGAAATGAAATATGCAAAAGAGAATGTCTCTCATGTTATGATAGCGTTTAATCATTTTACAACGAGCCACCTAATGATGACTTACCTCTTCTGTGCCCTGCTCAAGTTGCGCACGATACCCTTTCACCTGATGTCACTTAATTTGTTTCCCATTCTGATTTATTCAGTAGCTTTGACTTTGAGTCTGCTTACACTTTCATATCGAACGTCAATTGAACGACAACAGTCATTCTCTGATAACACTACACATATTATTTTTCCTGTGCAACAACTTCAAAACCAATGCCAACTTCCCGTAATCTGATCTATCTCTGAAAAACAGTACAAGAAACTTTTTACTGTTGAACACCGTGACCTCGAACCTTTTCTATGTCGTGTCAAAATCAAGTGACAGAATTATGCATACCTACTGTCGTACTTTCAAACATTGATATAACTTTTAAAATAAAAAGAGCGGTGGCTCGAAGCGTTGTGTCAGCTCGGTTTAAGGAAAGACACTGCAATACTCTTGCTCAGTACAAATGAGATTTGAAAGGCAACATTTTTTGTGACAATGCTCGCAGAGCTTATCGAATGGAAACAAGCAAGACATGTCATGTTGTCACATTCCAATATGATACACCTGTATCCATGCATCTATATAAGGCAATTTTACAGTGTAATACATGCATTCTGTCAATTCAGTCAGAAACACTGGTAAATGGCTTGAGCCAAATGAATGCATCGTATCTATGGTAGCTACCTTATTAAAGGTAACGGAGTAGTGTAGATAGCCCAAAGTATCTAACGCCAAGTCTAAACACGTAATACAGACAATTTGCACGCAGAATTAATGCGAGACTCGAAACACGACTAAATGCTAAACTATCTACTATAATGCAGGTTTTTATAATGGTATTCTTATATAAGGTAGAACAAGTCAAGTTATTTGACTAATTGAATTCACACATCTCGTCATCATATTTTGCATACAGAATGTATGGATGATTGAAGCTTTGACTGTCGGAATGGGGAATAATGTGTACAGACTGTTTCCACATCATATTCAAATAATTTATTCAAAACGATAAACTGTGTGAGTATACAAGGAAGGCAAATACAACAACACATAATGCAGCATTTGCTTTTTACAAATTTCACTTACTGGTTCATGCGCGTACGATGACAACACATTGCCTATTACTTTGACTTACATATCATTAGTTTAAATTTGCAAGTAGTAGTAATAATAAATGCCAAAGCGTGGCAAACGACCCAAATGAAGAGAAAGTCTTCTCTCTCTCTCGCACTCCCTAAATTTGCTGCCAGTTCTGATTTTGTCACTTGTATAAGCAGCAGCCATACATTCACATCATCATCATCCACCTATAATTGTACGTTATTCTGTGTTTGTATTTGCAAAAAATACAAGCCATATGGGTTCAATCTGCATTTGTACAGTGACTGAAATGAGTATTTATGTTTTGGTTCACTTATGTCTCTCCATAAGTCTAGCAAGTTTACAATTTCCTGCAAAGTGATTCCTAGTATCCTGTGCTATTCGTCTGCTTTTAGTTAATACAGATCTGTATGTCAAAATGGTACGCATCCCAGCTACCTACCTAAGACCACGATTTTTTCCACTGCACTTCCTACTTACACAATTGAATACAAATACTGTCATGTCAGTAAGATTTTTACCATTGATGCGTTATATTTTTGCACATTAGTTTGGTAATGTTAGAACTCGTCCTCACAGTCGAAATTGAGGAGCAGAGCAGAAGGAATTCGAAGGAGTCAAGTGCGTTTTTGAGATGAGGATATGAACATACTTACTAGTGGGAGATTTAATGAGCGACCCAATGCAGTAAAGTTAATATTAACACGAACCCTCGTGTGGTCGTCAGTCCTGTAAAATCTCTACTCCACTTGTGTGAAGTAACAGTTAGCTTAAAATTTGAATGGCAATAGAATCCCACTTCCTGTCATTTCATTCTGTCTCATCGGTCTCGCACACTCTCTCGTTCTGTGCATGTACTTATTTCTTTTACAGCTAACATTGTACAAGCTCTGGTCTCGCTCGCCTGGTCCTTTCCATTCTAATTGTGAATTGTTGAATTTATTACACTCTAGGCATCGTTTCCTCGAATTAAATGGAATGGAGGGGGAAACAGAGTGAGAATTAGCCAATGGATCTCTAATACTAATCTTGCAACTAATGGGACTAACTAAAAGACCAGAGCAGCTCTTCTTCCTACTTTTGTAATCAATGCGCTCCGAGTGCATCTCGCCGCATGGGCTTCACACAAGTCTAAAGTAATAAGAAACGATAAAATCTCCGCATGAAGCTCCTACACTACCGTTCATCTGTGAATAGGACTAATAGGAGTACTCCACAAATCGTATCACGTTAAATCACATCAAAGTCCCAGTCACACTACATTAGGATAAATGACAAAAAGTAAGCTGGACTTCTAAAACTCGCTCTAACTCTGTACAGCTGCAATCCATCCACTGAAATGGCAAATTACAGTTTAGCCAACTTCCAGTGTCTGCCACTTGTGCATAGTGAAGCGTGACTCTTACAATTGAAGCCAGCAAATATATTTGCTAATATTTTTCGCACAAATCGTCATTACACGCTGCTCACAAGGGAATAGGGCGACAGACGAGGCGACACGGCTCGCTTTTCTGTAAACAAACAAAATCCTTCTACTAACTATCCCTACTGTGCGCTTTTAGTCAACAATTGTAAATAGAACCCTCGATTTCTGGTCCAGTGTATGCGTTTAGAAAGATCAGGTTAATTTGATGAACAGGATCTAATTAAACTAAAGCAATTAGTAGCAAGGCTGCTTTCACTCTCTCTCTCTCTCTCTCTCTTTTCAGTAGATGGGCACGTCTTCGATGGTTATTGCATTTACAGTGAGTGCAATTGGTTTAGTGTATGTGTGAGAGCTGGTGTGGTAGGATAGGATGACGACGGTAATAGAAAACCTGAGGAGAACTAAATGTAATGTGATAGTCAAACAGAAACGATGAACTGCCAAAATCACTAGAGACAAAGTAAATAGCTAGTTGACTCGTCTGCTGGCGGAGTGCAGCAAAGAGGCTACACTCCTGTGAATGGAGAAGTAAAAGCAGAAGAAGAGGAGACCGAGAGTGAAGTGGATGAGGATTATTGAAGAGTGAGAGAAAGAGACATACGAACAGAGAGAGCATGTCAAAGATATATCTGTAGTACCAAGAGTAGCATGAATATGAATGATTTAAAGTATACATGTTAAATATATTTGTGCTATTGTGGCTTTGTGGCTGTTCAAGTGCTATTAGTGATTGTAAGGTTGCTTGTGTGTTTAGGTTCTTGTCTTCTGCGCTGCTCTCACTCGGTCTCTCTCTCTCTCTCCTCTCTGTCTCTCTCTGTTCTGCATTACGGGTTTTATTTAGCGTAATGGGAACTGGTTTCTGTAGTGCTGACGAACAAATAATGAAGAAATGAACCAGTGTATCGTATTGACTGTTGAGAATGTAATTCTCCGAGTGAATGCAAGGTTGACATTTTCTCAGCTTTTGGACGAATCCCATTTATAGCTTTGCTTACTTAGGATTCTTAGGACACATAGACAGAGACAGAACTGTTTAAGACAGATAGAGCATTAAAGGATCTAAATGTACTTGTTTATAGGGCCAATATAGTGTAGTTGTCTATATAGATACTTTCCAAGTACTGCATGTCTACAATAGAGTCTTTACGTCGGCATTTCGATGGAAACGTTGGCATTGCTACGCAATGTCTCTCACAGCAATAGTGACATCCCAGCCAGAGGAGAATTTGGTGGAGGAAGTCAACAGTAGAGAAAAGAGTCAGGTTAAAACGTGTAGTAGACGTAGCGAGTGGGCTGAATGTAGTAGAGTGTTGTAGGGCTCTCTGTTTGAGATGGTTGATCTAAAATAGTTAGTATAATAGAGTGGCCAGGCCAGCCACTCCCTCGTTCGATCTATGTATACGAGTATATACAGCTGTTACTATTGAACAGTTGATATGGTATATAGAGTTGGGGCACGGGAAAAAGGTCTAGGGCGCAGGAAATATTCGTGGAATATAGTAAGAATATGTAGGCAATATTATTGTATACAGGCTAAACAGAGTCAATACTGCTTACTATAGTAGTAGTATATGAAGTGTATAATAAGACAGACACTGCACTGACTCTATGTACAAACACATTCAAGTCACAAGTGCAAAGTGACGGGCTTGGTTTGACTCCAGTCAACTAAGCCTAACGAAAAGAAAATGAAGGAAGAGGGCATGGAAACAAGTCAAGAAAGACAAGAAGA
Source organism: Plutomurus gul (assembly GCA_019776185.1). Classification (NCBI taxonomy): domain Eukaryota; kingdom Metazoa; phylum Arthropoda; class Collembola; order Entomobryomorpha; family Tomoceridae; genus Plutomurus; species Plutomurus gul. The sequence continues at coordinate 27,432 of JABASC010000356.1, forward strand.
TAAAGAAAGAGTGCTGGAGAAGAAGAGAGAGAGAGAGAGAAGAGGAAAGGAGGAAAACGGAGGATGTAGAGTGTGGTTTGTATGCATGACTATGTAAGCGGCACACAGAGACTACACAAGTGTGTAAAAGAAGTAAAGAGACGATATATAGAGGAAAAGGAAGAAATGCTACTAAAAAGCCAAATCAACGTTTAGACTGTGAAGATGTGGAGTAGGGAGAAGAGAGAGAGAGAGTCTCTTTCAAAGCAGCAAAGAAGAGGAGGAGGAGAGAGAGAGAACTCTGAATGATGATTCTCAAGACAAAAAAGTGCTTTTGAGAGTTAGTGCAACAGTGCACGTTGACAACAACGATACACAAGAAAAGAAATCATCGAGAAGATTCGTGGGAAAAGATTTATATGAGCAAAGAGACTTATATTTTGAACCAGGTGAAGGACATCTTCCCAGTATTACGTGAAAGCTTGTAGTAAATGCTACATTTCGAAATCAGAAACGACGTCCCCTCTGAATGCGGGCGAGAATTTTGATTTCATTGCGATTTATTGCTTCAAGTTTTTGCATTACTGCATCCAAGAGGTATTTCTTCTACTTATTCATAAACGTTGGCAAGAATGTACATCTTTTTGCACTACAAAAATTATGCATGAAGAATTGGTTAGGTACTTATTCTGTTCTAGCGTCAGCCTTTAACAGGTTAACTTCGAAGTGACTTTATTACCTGGTATGTAATGCTGTTGTGAAAAAATTTTATTTAGTTATTAGTACGGTTCCACGTAAACAGATTGTATCAGCCACCAGCACCTTATATGCTGTGTTATTCCAACTGAGTCATTCCTTTAGCTTGTACAAGGTGCAAGATACATTTTTTTAATTTATAGTAGTTGCTTCTTGTATGTACATAGTACTGTACATACATACTAATAAGTCACTACAATGTGGTTGCATGTATTGGGTAGATGCTGGTTGTTGGTAATTTGAACTTGAAATTCAAAGAAATGCAGAAATAAATGTATACATTATTATGTGTCATAGTCAAGATTGTATGGTGGTATGGTGCTGGTAGAATATGAAAGCTGAACTAAAGGAGAGCTATTTGATATGCACGCGTCTCTGCTGATACAAAGAATAGAATGCTATGAAAGAATGCATTTGAATAGTAAATTGCCAAATAACATATGGTTTCCAAGAGGTCTATATATATATATATATATATATACAAATAATTGTCATGGGTATTTTATTATTCGGTCGGTTAAGCATTGTTCGCATAGGTACGTATATAAAATTTAGAAGTGAGAGTGGGACAAACCTGGTTGGAATCATCACACCGGCAAGTGACGATCCTGGGGGCTCCGTCTCTGCGTTTGCTACAGAGACAGCCTGATTGTTCATCTGCGCATTGTTTTTTCGAAATCGTCCAGGTAATTTCCTTTCGCAGTTGATTTACATTGAGAAACTCTGAGCCGCCTTGTGCTGTGGCCGCACTTGCTCCTGAGCTCGAGACACACATAAATACAATGACAGATCCAAGGCTGAGGACATGAATGAGTAGTCCCGCCGTCACTGTTAGTGGGAAAATCGTTGATTTCGACCGCAGAGAAGTCATTTTGAGTAATTTCATGTGGTCACTGCTAAACAAATTTACAACCTCTTTTCAATTCACATGCACTGAACAACGACGACGAAAACGAAGAATTACATACTTTGTCTATGCTTCTCCACTTCAAATGCACGGTGAACATGCGAAAGGGAAGGCAGAACAACCAGAAAAAAGAAAACACTAATGATTCCGAATAATTATTATCATGATTTCAGTCTCTGTAATTTTCGAGACATTTGTGTTTTTAAGTGTCTGTACTCGCCATCAAGGCTGTACAATAGGATTTCGGCTGTTTTTGCTTACTATTTCAGTTTATACACACGGATACCATTGTAGTGATTGTTTTATTCGCATTTTTGAATGGTATGCAGATTTACATGTGTGCAGGTGGTGTGCATCTATAATATCTCAGTCAGCTCTTATGGCTGAAGTTTAACTGCTGTTCTATATTGGCTTCTATTACACTCATCATCATTTCACATGTAAACTGTGCACTGTCAATGGATGCACCGACTCCTCTCTGAAATTATACACTGCATGCAAAATGTACATCTAATAATACGCACTGTTGAGTGTTGGATGGAAATGCTTTGAGTCAGGGAGAATCATTAAGATTCTCTTGGATTTCTCTCATTTCAGTGCGAGATGAATAAGATGATGACTCGTTTGCGTGTGAAGTGGGTGTAACTGTTACTATATCTTTCCAACTATACTATAATACCATAAGTGATTCTATTGTTCTCCGTCTATTTAATATTTCTGCTACAGCTCAACAACTTGTAGTACTGATGGTAAGTAGTCGAGTCTAATCTTAGCACTGGCTTCTAACGACCGTCGGGTTATTATTATGTGCGAGATGTATTCACAAGAAGAACAAGTGCACAGACAAGTACTGCAGTGTAAGTAAGTGGACTCTACTCATACAAACGTGTGTTAAAGTCAAATTCAGTAGACAGATATCGAGAAAGAGACAGCTGTAGTACATGTTTCACTCTGCCATTTGATTCTCATTCTACGTCTACCATCAAAAGAATGAGTGCTCTGAAAAAATGTTACACAAGGATTCGTTCGGACTTGAAGAAGACGATCTCTGGTTTGGAGCTCGTCTGGAGAGTGCACAACATTTTCCAGTAGTAGTTATGATTTTTCTAATGCATTTCGATGATTGTTGAGCAACACCTGTTGTACTCCCTGCTGTTGATCCCATAGCCACAGAAAGCCACTTTGGTTATTTTTGTTGATTTTGTGCAGGCACTTAAAAACGACAGCGTTGTAAGTAAATATTGTGTGCGCAGAAATGATGCTGCTCACCACTAAGTTTTATTATCTTTTCCCTTTACGATGTAGTCGTTGACAACTAATCACTTTCCTGTGACCACTGAGAAGACTTCATGACGAACGTCCTACTAGTCATACAACAAACATCACTGTAATGACAAGTGGATTCGGAGCACATGATTTCAGAGAGAACTGACTTTGCATATTTTCCGATGGAATCTTTCCGAAATTCGGAGGAATTCCAAGAAGTACAGCGTAGACTTTGCAGGAATTATTGGTGGGCTTAGTAAGTAGAAGGGCTACAATTAAGCGTACTAAGGCACTAAGTAGAAGGGAGCCATTTGAATGTGTGGCTAAAAAGGCAGGAGGAGTAGTTCAGTCAGCCAGAGGAGAAGGTCTCTCTCCTCGTCTGTTCGCTTCAGACTCTACTCACAGACTGAGCGCCCGTTGAGGCCACTGTAGCAGAGAAATGAATGTACCCACAGTACTAGTTGTGTACTAGCTGCTTGCAATCTTCTACTGTGTGTGTTTGTCTGTCTCTCTCTGCTTGTGCAATGGAATAGGATTTTTTGAGTCACTCTCAGGACACTGCGACGACTACAATACTACTGTGTAGATCAAGCGCTGCGCTCCTCTAGCAGAAAGAAACGAATATTGGGAGACCGAGAGATATGCTATAGAATTTTCGATGGAAACAGCGAACAAGTCCTTGTAATCGAGCAACCCTTTATGTATTCCTTATTGAATTTCTTGTGCTCCGTTCTTTCTGTGTATTTATTGTCTACTAGTTGACTACTAAGACTCTGTGTCGTTCTGTTGTTGTGTCGATGATACTGCTACTTCTATAATATTATGATGATAAACAACGTAGTGTTCCATAGTACCATGTATGTATAATAAAAGGTAGTCCACTACTGAAAAGTAGTTGTATCAGCGGTTTGGAGCAGCAGTGGAGCTCAGAGTGGTACATAATAGTTGTTCTACTGTGTAAACGAAACACGTTACAGAAGAAAAGAACTGTCTTTGCCTCCCTGTGTCCGTCTTTTACTTATTAACTCACTTACAGAACCAAGCCAGCATACATTATCAGCAAGCTCTAGCTCTAACACTTTTTAGAAGTATTACGTGGCCAGATTCTTATTTGTACGTCTCTCTCTCTCTCTCTCTCTCTCTCTCTCTGCTTGTGAACATATCGTCGTCGTAATCTCTACTGTTGCGTACTGTATATTATAGTTACGTACTTGCAAGTAATGAGATGACGGATACAGCCTTGGCTTTGGATTTGCCTATACAGCCTTGTCTTGTTGTGTATGCTGCAAACTGAGTACACATGTATATGTAAGGTAGTAAAATGGCCTGGGCCTACACTTCTGGTTGTTCCAGTTTTTCATCAAACTGTAATGATACTGGCCACAATATAATATTATGGTGAATAGCAAAGAAGTGTACCACCTATCACAGTCTCACAAATATATAGCTAACTGTCTTTATCTATCTCTAATAGAGCATACATGATTTTTTGACTGGCCGTTTCGTTTTTTCCATTCTGTAGTCTTGAGCTACTATGTACTGCTGCCACTATGACTCCTACCACTACCTATATACCCAGTGGAAGGATTTTTTTCCCATTTTTCGGCAAGCAGATGGGTAGAGAGCAGAGAGCTACTACTACTGGATGCAAAGGCTGTACATTTAGCTGATGTTATGGTGTTGTAAGTTGATTCGAGAGAGTGGAATCTTCTCCGCTGACTGGCTGCTTACAACTGATTACTGTGTGTGTTGGTGAATCAGAATAGAATTTCTTATTGGGATGGAAATCTGGTGTTTAGGCTGATGTGTTGTTACTACGGCGATGGTGTACAATCTGCTCACAACGTAACACTCTCCAGTTGCTCAGCACACACACACACAAACTCACAGCTAAAGAGAACACAAGAACAAGTGAACAGATTGTCTTTGGCATTTAATAATGCGAATTGAGGATGACGACGTTTAGACTTCATGCATGCATGCGCTCACTGTTTCCCTGCTCATGTATTAGCCACTATTAGTATTAGTACGTGTTTAGCAGAATCCTGCCTCTTGTCCTGTAAAAATCGCTCGATCGTTAGTCCAACAACATTGAATTGTATTTGGGTATAGTTACTCCTATATAATAATGTGGTTGCTGGATGTGTGCATGGTTGTAGTATTGTTTATTTTGTTGTAAGTACGCTGCATCTGGCTAGCAGCAGAGAGATAGGCAGAGGCACACACAATGTGAAGAGACAGAGAGAGAGAGAGGATTCAACTGAATATATTGTAAAAGTTCAGTCTATTGCACGACTGTTACTCTGGAATATTTCTATTCGAGTTTTTCTAAAATAATAATGCGTTAGTGGCCACCACTGACACTTGTCTTGACATGTGAGAAATGCGAGCACGTACATACGTGTGTGTGTAGTATATTCGATGGTGTGTGTCGAAGACGCGAGAGAGAGAGAGAGAGAGAGAGAGAGCGAGTTAAAAGTTCAAGGTATTACTCAGACGCATGTGAACGTTGTACGGGCTACACTTCAAGGCATATAATTAGCAAAGGCAATTAACCAATGCATATATAGCCGTGGCAATCACAATTCACGATTGCTGGATTTAATTTAATAACCGACTACCGGAGCAGGGCATTGGAATTCTGTGCAGAAAAGAAAAGAAACCAATGTCAGTGCGTAGTATTATATATAGTAGTGTTAGTAGTAATAGTGGGAGCACTCGAACGTGCAATGCATTAGTAGTTTACACAGAAGAATGATGAGCCTTATCCAAACAGTTGGTAGTAGTTTGTTTATTTGTGGTTGTAGTAGTGGTAGTAGTAGTGGCGAGTAATTTTATTTTTTCAAAAATGAGAACTTTTACACAGACGGGTGGAACTTGTTTTCCTGTGGAAATCAAGCCCTTTCGCTGTAGTTTTCGTTCAACTCGCACCTTTGTTCTGCATTGCTTCTCTCGTAATAATTTTTGTCACTGTCCCGGTGTGCCGATGACTGTGTAAAATAACTAGTGAAAAATGCTGAATTCTCAACACTTTTAATAATAACACTTAGCACAGATAATGATGAGTGAGTCCACTATGTGATTAATGCTAGCTGCTGAGTTCATGAGAATATTCTGTGACTGATGTGAATGTTTATATCGTAAGTTGTCACGTCACACACAAACACACACACACACACACACGAGCATTTATATTTTACTTATTCAATGCATACATGTTCCGATAATTTAATCTTCACTCCACATACTAACTAAATGCAAGGAACAACTGCAGAGAGAGTGAGGATCGAGACTATGGCACATTGCTTTTGAAAAGTTGCAAACATGAGAATTCGTGGAATTTTAGCTACTACATACAATTTATAATATAGGATGCTTTCCGATAACAACAGTGTGTGCAGCTTGCATTTTAACCATGCGAAGTTTTACTAGAGAATGTTCACCGTCGTTTTTCTTTTCCTATTGGCATTTCAGCGTTTGTCATCGGCAACTGTATATAACATCACAGAGAGTAGAGTAAGAGAATACTACATAGATTTTATGTCTTGGTTAGTGGCATTTAATATAAGTACATTGTGAAATGGGGAGGTATTTGTGTATCTGTAGATAAATCGACTTCTGTGACACTGTATTAAATTGGCATGCCAATTCCCCTTATTCGTTCTGCCTGCCGCGTGCATTGTGCACACACACACACTTAAATATACATGTTTTGATGAAAGCATTCAGGTTAGCGAGTCTATTGTAGTGGCTAATTGTCAACTGCTATGTTGAATTCTCTGATTGTCAGTCAGTCGGTCGTTCTGTTCCTCCGTGGCTTGTGCACTTTCTGTGTATCTATTTATATCGTACACCGTTTACATTCAATGCTAATGATTGTTGAGCAATCACTGCTGCCGGCTAGGTTACTGCTCGCATACTGCTCGCTAATACTGCTCTCTGTGCAATTCAGAGTTTCACTTTACTTCATGTTAACTTTGTTGACAATTTCAACAATGCAGGCGACGTGTTCAATGCCTATTTCTTTAGAACAGGGCACACCGCCCAATTTCTCCTACTACTACTACTCCAGACTTACATTTAACTTTTTTTTTATTGTAGCGCACACATAATTAACCCTAATACCAATTGCCAATTCGAGTTGTACATACGCATTTGTAGACATTCATATTCCGCGTGTGCAATGTGAAACGAAAGAATAATTGTAATTGAAGTCCTTACGGTTTACATACATAGAAAGTTTAAAAATTAATTTCTACAAGGTTTCGCAACAGCATCAAAAGAATTCATTGACATATATATTACGTACACTATCTAAGGAATTTGTATTTCTTTGCGTTGCTATACAATCGTTTTAGTATTTGTATTTATGCATTTACTGTTCTTTGCAATCTTAAGTGTCGTGCTAACGAACCAAGTATTCACAAGTATATCAGCGGACAATCAGCAGATTTTTTTTGCAATTCTACACATGGACGATATCGTATCAAAGATGATGATTGCATGTTGATGGCTGAGAGATGGGCACAGAAATGATGGGATCTTGACCTGTCAAAGGTATGGACTAGTCTAAGGGCAGTTCCGCCTTTTGCAGTCGAAAACATTAAGGATAGCCCCGCCCGTCAGGGCCATCCATGTACACAAGTCTATCTGTAGGGCTCGCATCTGTGATATATATATACACACCCTGATAGAGAATATTTATATGTATGCAAGCATGCAACTTTTCTTATCAAGGTGCTCGCAGAAAGTATAAGCATATACTACACATTTGTGTATACGGTGTAATATCATGCAATGTGGTCAGATAAACTCAGAAAGTAGTCCTCTGATGTAATGACAATGCCTGGGACAAAGACGATCCATTTTATAACGATATCAACAGTTTCTTGCAATTACTCATACGCTTCACGTTGTAAATCAATTCTCGAGTGAATTAATTGACTGAATAATACATTATTTCTACATGAATTATAATTAAGAGAGGCAAACAGTAGAGAAGGTTGATTAGGTCTGCCAGCTCTCGATATGTGGAACTATGAGAAATTTTGATGTTTTGTGGTCCGGCCAAACGGTAATAACATAGAACACTTGTATAAGAGTAAGGAGCCTGATTAGTCTGCTAAAATGTTGCACAACAGAAAAAAACCACAACAACCGGATCAGTCGATAATTTATTTCTTTTTGACTAGAGCATTCACTACTATTACTGCTCTACTCTAACACTACATACTCTACTACTTACTAATGCATTGTAGTACTGTTTTGTTTACCTCTTGTTCACTCCATGTCTGAGTATTTATTGGCTTGATTTAGTTGGTGCTGATATTCTGTACTTTTATGTGTTTATGATATCAAAAGTTCAGTTCAGGTTCAGTCCAGTGCTGCACTTCTCTATAAAGTTCACTTCTTTTTAGTGTAATAGCAGAGTGTACGGGAGTGAGAGAGAGAATATGGGTTCGATGAGAGACAGTCTTTTCTGGTTTTGCCACTATACGACTACTTTACATCAACTGCCGCAAGTGTAGCGCACATTCACTCTGCCGTGAGTAATGCGCTCATATTTATTCCTTTGTTCGTGGCCATTACTACTTAAGAGTTGTACAACAATAATAGCAAACAAGGTCTACATTGCTTAGCGTGTCCATATGTAAATATGTTTATCGCACTATGCCATGCTATGAATCGGCTTCCGGCTTTTCAGAATCTAAAGCCAATTTTTTCTATTTCTCTCTCTCTCTCTTTATCCCTCGAGTCGTTCGCTCTTTTGCGGTCTTCATGTTACTGTAATAGTGAAATGCGCGATTATGTACAATTTATGTGAACCACCCTACCAAACAAAGCCAGAGCGGCACTTGTAGGAATCCTTTATCCATGTAAATACTTTGTTTCTTATTGATGACTGTGTGTAATAGAAAATTCCAACGGCCAGAGCTTCTAAAGTTGAACTCGTTTAATTTAGCTGAAAATAATGCTTTAGAATTAGTGGCAAACACAAAATTATTTGTAAGCTATGGGAATATATTAGATTGAAGAATTAGTGTGAGGATCTGTGAGCTACTCAATCTGCTGTGTTTTGTTAGTTAACCACAAGCTACTGTGTGTGTAGTCCTGGTCAGCTTGATTTCCATTGGGAGACAGAAAGACATTCAAATATCATGCATTAACTACGGTTGTGTAACATTGGCGAAATAACTGTAACAAAGCACTAATTTTAAGTATGTAATTAATTTTAAACCGTTTTTAAAGTCTGTTGATTGATAGAATAATGTGAGTTTCTGTTACTCATCCACTGTACAGTGAACAGTGGAACAGAGCGTCCTTATCTCAGCTTAATGGTGATGGATGTGAAAGAAGCTCGAGATGGAGTAGATGAGAGATGGGTTTCATGTTGATATGGCGAGTTGAAGGCAAATCACATTCATAGTCAGTCAGTGTGCAGCATCAGTGAACAGGGATTCCGATCTCACAGGAGAATCCAAGCCTTATCTCTCCTTTTTCTCTCTCGATGCCATAAGAAGACGAGGTGTTGTTGTTTTTCTTCTCTCTCTATCTCTCCCTTGTTGTAGATTACTAGTTCTCAGCCATGCCGTACCAGAGTACAGTCTTTTGCACTAGCAGTCGGTCACTGCTACTGTTACTACTGTTATATTGGAAACTGGAGGACCTTAGTCTGTATTTACTTTTGTCGTTTAGCTGACTCGACAGTAAAAATACAATGAGTGAAGTGGTTATATAATGTATACGTGTAAAAGCCTAGTGGTGTAATGCCTTCGAGATCACTTGTTAATTGTATGTGGTGGTGTGTTAGCCGCTGTGTTGTTCTCGTCACATGGAAATAGTGAGAGACAGATAGAGATATAAGTAATTTCTGACTGATTGTTATACATGTATCTTTATGAGAGTGTTAGAGTTTGAGATGTTCTGATGTACTGCAGTGTGTTCAATTTTATCCGGTTCTCTGTTGTAACGTTGTAAATACAGAATAATAGCGTAGAGGCTGGATGGAGCATCGCTGCTTCCCTATTCCCTCTAGTATGCAATCTTGTCGTCTATACAGACTCTTATGGGCAGAGTATGTATACAGTAAAAGTGTTGTGAGTAAGGGAAAGTTGGACTGACAAGACTTACTACATGGGGTAGGTAGTAAGATTGGTTGTGTGTACGGAAGAAGTGTCGGGGTTGGCTCTTGCACACATTGAGCCGACTCGGGTCCATTCCACTGACACATAGTCAACTGGCTGCGTGTAAGGAATATAGATAGTCTAACAATACGCAAGTAAACTTTTACCAAGCCATGACTTAGCATGGCAAAGTATTTTGTGGGAACTAATTTTCGTCCTCATCGTCTACTCCCCCACATCACATCTCCACACCCTCATCTCTTGCTCGCTCTCTGTCTCTCTACCTTTCTTCTATGTGCACTACATATAATTTACTAGAGCATTCCTATATTCCATATAAGTATATCTGTCTGATCCATGACATATAAGTACGTATAGTAGTAGAAGTGGTGGTGGTGGTGGTGGTTGGTAATAGTAGTAGTAGCCGTACTCATAAAAGGGCTGTGTAGGCATGGTACATGTCTCCTAATACAGTGTGTGCACACTCACGCTTTCCGTTGACTCCGTTGAATAAAACGTAAAGAAAGAGTCTCTCCCAGTCAGTTGTTGCAAAGAACCCTCTTGCCTCGCTCTCCCTTACTGTTTATTATGGTCTGTGTACATCCAATACATAACGAAGCCACTGAAGTGACTCTCTTGTGTAGAACGTAAAGTGGAAGAGACTGGAAGAGTTACATTTCACAAGGGCCTATATATATATATATACAGTCAATCTATATGATAAATCCATATATGCCTATATACAATGTACGCGTCTGCAAGATGATGTTACAGAAGTGTAGCGCGATGTGTAATACCAATTGCATCTCTTGTAGTATTAGATTGTTCATGGCTCTGTTTCTGGGAAAAGGCAAATCATTCGTTCGATGTGCTTACATGTGGCTCTGTGTAAAGGATTGCAGCAACGGGTGACCAGCCTCCTCTATCAACTGTCTTCATTCAGATATGACTCGTCGTATATGGGTTTAACACGCATTACTTCTGACAATTTCACTGATTGTGAGTGTGTGTGTGTGTGTGTACATATAATATACACATATCTGCACATTACATTCACAAAAAGAAAGATGAGATAACATTGAGAGAGAGAGAGAGAGTAACCTGAGGTTTGATATTGATGAATGCCTTTTATGTACACGCACAGTGCAGCGTTGTATGGAACTTGTTTATATTTCGAATTGTACACAGTGCAATATACGCATTAGCCGAGTGTCTTAAGTGCCTATAGATGCGTAAATGCGTATGATGTAATGTACGACGGGCGATAGCTACTGGCCTACCTCTTTAATACATAATACAAGAAGATAACGAAGGCTCATCTGAGACCTATTAGTAAGCAAAGCGCAGGGTTTCTTTTTTACCACACACTCCATGAGACGAGCAATGAGATGCTCTCTCTTTAAAATTGAAATGGACTGTTGGAAGGTCTCAACTTTCATTCGTGTATTTACTTATGGGAATATAGAGACGAGAAGAAGAAGCAGCAGCGCTGCTTTGGTCTTTTATTTAATTCTTCAGCGCTCTGGGCCCTCACATCGCCGATCGGAAAGCCGTCTATCTACTGTTCCTTTCGTCTACTCTCCCAGACCATTTTACTTTCCTTATAGGCTGGAACTTATTCTTTTCAGAAGGTAGACAATCTGACTGGGATCTCCAGTCTCTCTCTCTCTCTCTCTCTCTCCAGCTCCAGTCTCTGTAGTCAGTGTGAAGGGTAGGTAGGTCTTGAGAAGAAAAATCTTGCCACCTGTATCCATTCCTTTATTCATCTCTTTTGTTATGTATCTACCACTCCTAATAATAATAAAAGCTACATATGTTTAATTTAATATATAGGTGTATAAGTATACATATTTATAGTGTATGTGGGTACTGTTATTATTTGTATTTTGCTGTATGCATCACGATATCTTGTGTTAGAGCTCTTATTTACAGTCTAGGTGCTTCATGTGGTGGTACGTACGAAAAAGTATGAAAACAAATAGTCATGAAATGTTTTTATATATGTATTCTTAAATGTACGTGGGTTTTTTTGTTCTGTTGCGTGAGAGCGATCCGTCAGTGAATCTGTTGGCAAAAAGGCTGACATTGGAGAACTGTGTGTCAAAGGGAGAATAAAGAAGTGAGTGCTATCAATGAAGCACAGCTAATGTAGCGTGGAGTGGTGCGTCTAAACTCAATAATAAAATATTACCGTTGGTAATGTCTGGTGTTTGGATCAGGGCCCAAACGAAACGAAACGGTGGAGGCGAGTCCAGTTGCCCTGCTCCGATGCGAGTGAGCTTATTTAATTGCAGGTGGGAAGTAGTGGAGAGAGAGAGAGAGAGAGAAGTTGGGGTTGCTCCTTCACTTCACTTTGTTAGGATATTAAAAGATGTGGTCTGAATGGCTACGTTGTTCGAATCGTTGGTTTAGTACGGAGGGCAGGGGTGTACTAGGCTCGCAGACCGTGTACGCATGCATTTGTCGGAGCTTATCGTCAGCATATTGTGAATTCGAATAGGGACTTTTATATTGTAGATAGGCACTAAGTAGGAAATTGTGCATGGAGGCAATGTATACATACATATTGGAAATTTATGCCCCTTTGTTTGTAAAGATTTTGAAAGGATACATTCGGTTAACTACCAGCTCCAGTTCAGAAATATTTTCCTGTTCAGTGCGTGTAAATAGAAAATTTCAGTTTGGTTCAAAATGTAAAAGATTGACGAGAGAGAGAGACGCTGTGCTAAGCAAGGGGTAGAGAGAGAAATTAATGCATATTGTATAGAGTCTAGTTTTACATGCTCCTTTAATTGTGTAATAAGCGAATATTCACGAATAAATTATGGCAAACAATTCTGATGCAGGTCTGAAAAGCTTTTAAAGCCGTAAGTGAATTTTCTAGAAATGTGCCGCACACGATCAGAGTGTGAGAGAGAACGAGTTGAGGCAGAGAGGAAAGTTACCCTCAAATTGCTTCTGGGGAATGCATATAGAAACGTATTAGTATCCTCTCCTGTGCTTTTACTTTTCAGATTGCAATGTACTAATGCAATGTACGTATATATATATATATATATACCAGTGGGCTATAATGAATGACTGATGCACTCGCTAATTGCAAACACATTCATACGCCATTATATTCATATATGGATGTCGATCCTTCATTTACACGATGCAAAACACGGTCGACTCACAATCTTAGTACACAGACCTACTGCACACAATCACATGTAGTAGCTTATCGATAGAAACAGCTATAAATTCCTATTGTTGAATGCCATACGCGTACCTACCTAAGAATATAAGGCATTGAATTATTACTCATCCAATGTTGTTATGAAATTTAATAAGGTCACTACACCGCAGTTTTCTATGCGGAACCCGGACGTGGATTGTATAACATAATAAATATCGCTTGTATGTACATGCCATGATTTTTATAACCAATGCACTAGATAGGTAGATGTACTGTCAGTATTGCTGCATTTGCGTGTGCGATGTGAACTCATCGACTTCGATCCAACAACATTGTATGTAGGATATAGATGGGGTGCATTTATAGGTAGTAGGGTAGCTCATTGTAAGTTGAAACAGTATTAGATCACATAATGTCATACGAAATGGAACAGTTAGAGGCAGTAAAAGTTCTAAATATGACTCGATGGGGAGATTTAATGAAACGCACGTCGGTCCTCGATTCTGTCGACCTTCCAATAGGGGGATCAACCATTCCATTTTCTTCAATATCTCTTTTATGCCGCTCTCTCGATCTAATTCAATGGAAAGAGAGAAAGACTGTTCTTCTGAGAGAGGAGAGAGATAGAGATGAATCGCTGGACTTTAAGCGCAATTCAACTTCCACTGATCAGCAAACTCAGTTCTCCCGAAATCCGCCGAATCGCAGACAGGCCTGCACGGGACAACAAAAACAACATCAAACAGAAAAATAAATAGCCAGATTGCACTTTTATTTGGCCAATGCGGATGCTTTGATGTTTCTTGTACAGAAAAATTACATGTGCTCTTAACTAAATATAAGTACATGTTATGAATTGGGTAGTAGAATTTGTATTACGGACAAAGGCTATCAATAAAACTGTTGTTGGTGTGTGTGCCACATGAAATATGTATTTGTAGAGTGAGACTGGCACGTCGAACTAAATTAGCTATCGTATTAGTACAAGATTTATTTAATCTACTTTGGAATTATACAATATGGACGTGATGACAGTCAATGTGGGAATCATTTGGTGTTACGTAACGCATTCGGCCAAGTGTTGCTAATGTTGGTGGTGGTGTTGACGTTACAAATTGGCTCACCAATAAATATGATGTTAGCACACACAATGGATTGTTCTACAAATCGCTATGCAAATCAGTGCACATCAGAAGATGGATGTACACTGACGGAGAATGAGTTATGTGTGCACTGTGTGTATATGATGGCATGATATCACTTTGATCAATTCCACTGTAAAAGTTGGCTGACTCTCTGGACTATTTAGTGTACAGTATTTGAGAATTATTTGGCTGTGTGGTGGTAGGACTGTGCTGTGTACACGGCTAGTCATCCATGCACACTTATGGTGACTGCTCGTCGTGATTTCTTTTGATTTGATCTCATTCATGGCACAAGAGGACAATTTACTCCAGCTGCATCATTCATTATGTCATATGTAGGATTGTGGTTGTGTGCAGAGATGCGGCAGAATTTATACTATGTACTTATATGTATGCAGAGAGAGACGGAGAGAGACATGTACATGTATACCATAGTATGTATGTAGGTGGTTTTGTTGAGTAAGTGCATTGCTCAATCGTATTTAGTCAGATTGAAAAAGAGAAGTGAACATTTACATCTCGATGAACGTTTGTTGATCTGGATCTTGTTTTCTTCCTTGTAAACTTTTGTTAAACCATTGAGTTGACTGGCCAAATGAAGTGAACTGAATTAACGTTATCTGCTATTATATGAAATGTTTTTTGTCTGTCTTTTTACCCAGGGAGAAGTCTAAGGAACGAGAATTCATCGCAGACTTTATTGCACGGATCCCGAACACAAGTGGAGAGCGTTTAGCCAATTGGTTGCAGCCCGAGTCATTTGTCGATCCTCAAAAGTGCGAGGTTGGTAACCCCGTTTTCAAATTACAATGCTGAATGCTCCATGAGATTGGCAGATTGAGTTTGAATCTGAGTCTGAAGATGAATACAGCCAATAGCACAGTAAACATAATCAACTGCGCCAAAATATTCGCTCGTCTCATCCTCTAGCACTCTTCTTCTGTCATGATTCATGATATTTTGCAAATTCATTCCACCAGTCTCAATATCCCATTCCTAATTGATTTATATATGCATTCGCACAGCAACTCGCTTTCCCAGATATTTCATTGTTCGTCACTCACCAGCCACCTAATCTCCTGCAGAAACAAATGAATGAATAGCAGCAGTCAGTGTACATGTAATTAAAATTGAAAATTAGATTGCAGCAGCAGCGGAATGTCTTCAAGTACACGGACAACACAGTCACTTGAATCATTTAAGATAAGATACTAGATGCTACTATAGTCACACATACACGTTCCCCATATGTATAACACGTACGCATATAGAAGCTGTTAGACTTTTGAATCATCTCATCTTTGAAGCCACTCTTCTCTCTCTCTCTGTGAGTGCGCATACCAATGGCATGTGTAGGTAGGATCTTTTGAGCAAATACATTTTATATGGGGAAATGATAGGTGAGATGCTTAAGTCTATCAAATCTAATCCTTCCATTTATAGCTCTAATTGGGTACTGACGACATTCTATTGTGCGTTAAAAGCTTCGTGTTATTTTTGCAGCAGAGAATAATTGCAGCGAAAAATAGTTGACAATAATAATTAATCGTTAGTTGATATTGTGTATTGTTGCAATGCTGGGAGTATTTTAGAAGATTTTGTTCGATTACAAGAACTAGTGGGCAAACAACTTTGACTTTGTGTACATAATGTACATACTAACTATATGTAGACTTCAAGGAGAAATTCTATGAAAAAGGAGGACTGTTTGCAAAAAGTAGCCAACCTAATTTGCTCTTATGTATGATACTAATAAGACAAGTTGTGGACTACCAGATTACTTCAATCTATCAACATCAAGTCTTTCGATTGAATCACATCAATCATGTGTCTCTTCAATGAAAATGATTGAGAATGATTTTTAAAAGTGAATTTGTGGCTTCGATAAAAATGAATACGCTTGGCGATTGAGAATCCAAGCGTTGATTCAATGTAATTGATGAGTTGACTGACAATTGAACTATTGCAAATAGGGACTGGTGGAAAGTTGTAGGTATTTTTATATACCAAGAGAATGCAGATAGGTGCAGATTGTTCTTGTATTAAAATCAGTTTTCCAATTAAAAAACTAAGAACAAAGACCATAATACATTTGTTCATGCGTTAAGAATGTGGCAAGTGTATGTATGTCGTATGCGCACTTAAAGCTACGCACTAGAGACGAGCATTCGGATTAAATCTGCAAACTCGACTCTTATCACGCAATCCGGTAGATAAATCAATGTATTATTGTATAAAATTCACAGAACCCAGTCCAATTTATAAAAAAAAGCATCAACCCCCAGACCTTTAAATGTCCCTTTTGGATAATTTTTGCACAGTTTTAATTTGCTACTACTTGATTTCAAATTGGAAAATGTGTTCACGTTTCGCGCGCAATAAAATGGAATTATTTTGTTCGAGCATTGCGCTTCATCGCTTCAAGAACGAAACGGTGTCCTGTTTCTACAACAAGAATGCGTATTGGCACCCAGTGGCCGCCTTTACTACGCACGTACTTGTGTTCCACTGCACTGCTGCCCGTAGTCTCCAAGAGGAGGATTTTACATTCGTTAATACTAGCTTGATGCATTAAAAGTATAGAAGCGCTAATAAAAATAAGCACTTGGTTGAATTGGCAGGTGGTAGCGTCGAAAGAGACGATAAGACGAGGGAAGCCAACCGTCTTGGTTATTGTCACACGAGACCAGCACGCTGAACCGGTTGTCGCTCACAATCTTCAAGTATGCAAATTAAAATTGTTTTTTTT
>JABASC010000357.1:0-44487 GCA_019776185.1 Plutomurus gul
TCGATGAGAATGTTCTTCAAGCGAGGATCTCTTTCCAAAACCCGTTCTTTTATGTACTCGTACACCTGGATATCCTTTAAAGTGGCAAACATCCTCAATAGGGATTCCCTCAAGTCGTCGTCTATTACCTTGTAAACCCTTTCTACGGGAATGACTTCATGTTTGCTGGACTTCAAAAAGTCATGAATGGGTGCGACCGTGAATTTGATGGGTACTCCAGTGACGTCCATATCTTTAATGACCTCGAATGGCTTCTCATCATCAGAATTGAATTTGTTAATCAAATCCATCAACTCAGCCATATTCTTTGGTTGTGTCTTGATGGGAGGGGTGGAATTCACAGTAATATTTGTAACCGTTTCTAACCCTTTAGAAGTATCGTCTACCCAAAGAGTACTTCCTATTGATGGTGTTGCTGTGCCTTTAGCTGAGCCTTTAATGCAAAATCTGTCTTTGGTATAATCGTTTATTTTGATTTTAGCAGTAAGCCGAGCGCCTGTTGTCACTTCTGTTACCACATGAGTAGCTTTTATGGCACCTGAGTACCAAAAATTACGGAAATGTTTATAAAGTTTGATTAATTGTGCAATCATTTTTTCGTCTATGATATTATACATATGTACTTATACTTACCACTTAAAATTTTGTTCTTTATTCTCTCGTCAATGTTGTTTCCAATTTCTTTGAGAGCCTTCACTGAAAAACTGTCCTTTCTGTACGTACATATGATTTCATCTTGACCCAATATCTTTCCCTGAGATCCATCAAATGCCACACCCCCACTTACAAGAATGAATCCACCCAAGATCGGATATTGAAATTCCACACTGCACCCCAGAGCTTTCACCTTATCTTGGAAACTTTTTACTTGCTTCAAGTTCAAATCGGAACTTTGTAATGGATAGGCCGCAATATGCTCTTCTTTCAATGGACCGAATAAGTTGTAGCCCACGGAAGTCGTATGATTACAGTCAAACAAATCTCCGATGGTGACAAGTCCGTTTTCCGTCGCCTCCAACTCCAACGTTAGATCTTCCGTGTACGTCGACATGATCACGTTGTAATTTCCAATGTTAAAATTATATTTGTATGCTACATGTAACAATTTATGGCAACATAAATGGAACACAATGACCTAACAATGAACGACATTTGATTAGAAGTGCAGCGGCAGCGGCACTGTGCTTATAAAGGAAGCCGTGCCACTGACAACTGAAAGATAAGGCACGAGCACCGCATACCGCATGCATCCTACGATATTTATCTCTTAAGAGAAATGGTACATGCAGGATTTACGAGGATTTACAACCGAGTACAATCTGGTACACACTTCTAATTCATTCGAGTGCAACCACAACCTTTGAGCTCGTTTAATTCCTGTGTACTGTTCTGTGGGCTTCTAATCCTACCAGCCACCAGTTTATTTTTGACTACTATTTAACTATGTGTATCTTTGTTTATGTGTACAAGTGTACACATAACAATTTTGCCATATCTGCATTCCCATCACAGGTAAGGAAATGCCTGTGGATGCTTAATGTAAAACAAAAGGTGATTCAATTACCGCCTTTTGTCCAAAAGTATATAAACAGCGTTTGCTACATCAAAAATTAAGTTCATTCGGTGAAATTGACTCTTGGTCAGCGTTTCCAGCAATTAGTTTGCACTACTTATTGTTTCCCACTGAAATAAATTCACAGATATTTATTCACAATGACGTCACGACCTCGTTTAACACTTGAGTAAGTAATTTTAATAATTTAATGGAATACATTTCGTTTTTCAGGAGAGATTTGTGTTTGAACTGTGTTTATTGTTAATGTCAGAGTCAACGTAACAAAGCTTCCAAAAACAGCTCCCGTTGATCCTTCTCTCAGTCCTTCTGAACAAAAGACTCAGCAAGACAACTTTCTTCATCAAACATCAGGTATTTTGATGATTAAATTCTGTCCGGTAATCGGGAACGGCGATTTCCTGCGAAAACTTGACAAGGCGGCTGTCCAATTTAAAGAAGATCCTCTTCAATGGACATGGACTGCTGCCATGTCTGACCACAACTCTGATGTGACCGAGGACGGCCTTCCTATTGGTTACCTTCAATTTTTGATTGATCAATTATTGACCGTTGGCTACACCCAAGTGGGAGAAGCAGAAATTTTGGAACCACCTTCAGTCCAGGCTCAAGGAAATGTCTCGTTCATGAAAATGATATACACGTTTGAGCAACCTGCGCCAAAAGCTGCTCGAGCTATTCGAATGTAAAAAATATCTATATAAGATATATTTTGAAATAATTCTTTAAAATTTCGTTCTAAAGCAAATGATTATGAAATGTGAACAATTATGATTGTAGTATGAATTTAAATAAGTATCAAAATTAAAGACCATATTTACAACCAAACCAATTGCATTGAATTGACTACTTTGCTCAGAATTAACTTTTTGCTTCCTTTCATTTTGCACGTGCATGTAATATAGGTAATAGTAGTTACCACCAGCAATCACTTGCCGATGTGGCATCATATTTATATGCATTTACTTTGACACAACAAATTAATAATTATAATAAGAAATTTTTGAATCGCTAAATTTTAATAACCCAACGAAGCTACGGGGTAATAAACTCCTAAAAGAAACTTCCAAAACCTAAAAGAAATCTAACTACAAATTATTATTATTATTTCCGCCTTCTTGACGGTGTAAAAGTGCTGATTCCTTGGAAAAATAAAATGTTACTAAAAATATGTTTTACTGCCAATTTACTTTATGAATGTTACTGAGTATTCAATTTAGTCCCTGCCAGTTTCTTTTTTCTACTAATCAATTAAATATGTCTTCTTGAATAGTACTTTAGACCCGTGAAATAAGCTGAGATTATCACTGGCGCAAATCTTACAAGAATTTTTCTCAGCTTAAATCCTGTTAACATTTCCTGTTTTCAGCGTACATACTTAATTTAAAAATTTACAAAGGGGAACCTCGGTGAACAACTTCCGTAATATAATTAAATACGTATTTTCAACAATTATTATACTTTATAAATGAGATCGAAATAGAGAAATCTGACGAATCTAATGCCGAAAATCACAAGTCTAATCATTTAAAATTGTTCTATCAAATATGTTTGCTTTTTTTGCCTGGTGATCATTCCATGTGCCCGTGCCCAGAAATGAAATTTACTCGTCTTCTAAAATCAACATTCATCCGACTTAGTAATTATTTAAGAAAATGGTTCAAATTCGAATGACTTTAAACAAGACTTGTGAAAATGCATCGTTAGCAAAAGCCCATCCGTAAGCGTATTATAAGTATACCTGATCGCATCGGATTTGTTTTAAGCTGCAGGATTACGCTAATTATTACCACCACAGCTTTATTGAGAACATACTAGAACAATTTGTGCTATCATGGTTGATTTCACCTTCAGTCATAATCCCAACATGGGATGCACGTATGAATGTACGCATTCACAAAGAGTTCAACGAAAGCAATGGAGCATAGCCCCTTTGCACATAACCGTTACTCACTCCGACCCACTGAAATGGCACCACAGTATAAATATAGTGTGAACGCATTCATCATCTTGACTCAAGTATTGGCTTAATCTACCACACCATTTAATTGAATTCCGTTCACTTTCACGTACAAAACTGTTTGTGATAAATCTTTGCTGTGAAGCTGTGAAAGTATAATTGCAATAGTATTAATTCATAAAGATTCAATTATTTGACACAAAGTAATCCAAAAAGTTACAAAAATAATTAGTGACAGCTTTTCCTTCATGTTTACAATGGGAAAGAGAAAGTTGCGATTCGTAGCGGATACCTTCAACACGTTTCCGGAACTGAAATTACCAAAATCGGATACTTGTGGAACTGTCGTAAGCTCCTTATATGAATATTTTTGGGGGTGAGTTGAATTTCATTGCGTAGTACGCAATGCCTACCCTGGGGAAAAAATTAAGTATTTATTTTATACTGCGAGACACATAAAGCACACCAAAGACATTGCCTTCACGATTGCAGTAGGATTGAAGATGAGTTTAAAAATAAAAAAATGAAAATATTCGCTGCAAAACTGACGAATGACAATCGAATTTACTTACGGAGTGGAAACACTTTCGGTGAAGGTAAATTCGTCCAGAAACGCTATCAGCTATTACAACATGCAGTAGTATTAAAGGGGAGGTAACCGACAATGATTCAAATGATTGCAACAAAGTTAACCTAATTTTGTTTCTAATTTTATCTTTAAATAATTCTCACTGTCTTTGAAAGGTTCGTGGACACTTTGAATCTTGAGTGTGGAGAAAATTGTTGGGGGACACCTTAAAGGAAAATTAGTCATTAAAAAGACCACGGTCGATGTAAAAGAGCGCGAAAGTACAGCAACATACACCAAAAATGGTCCTTATCCCAGTAAACAGCTTTTGGCATCGTTTGGCTTCATCAACATTAACTGTAATGCTGTTGGGGTCAGACACATAAATAAAAATGAATTGAATGAATTGAATTGGCAGCAGGATTTGCTGGTTATTCGAAGTCCACATTAAAGATAATATTACATTAACACACTTAGGTACCTTACCTAAACAAAAATCGGTAACGCCTAATTTAGAGTCGTCATTTCATTTTCATTTCATTTTCGTTTCATTTTCGTCTCAACATAATTTCATTCGGTTGACGACTCTAAATTAGGCGTACCTGATCGATATATAATATTACTGAACAAAATATAGCGCACAGAAAAATTAATTAGCGGAATTAAGATGTCGTCAAATTTCACCTTGTTTCATCAATTAAATGCAGCGGGTGAAGGAATTACTATACCGGTGTTATTAGTCAGAACGCAGGTAGACGGAGGATCCAACCTGTTACTTGGCAACTTCGATCCAGCACTACGTTGCTTGGATACAGACAGTTACACCGTCTAGAACGTACATATGTGCTATTCGTCGGAGGAACACTAATTTAGCATTATTATTGTATTAATCTTAACGTAGGACCTTAATAACTTTAAACTCATTAAGTATTTAGCTATTATGACTACGATGTAGTGCACGCTAAATTATTACAATATTGATACGTTAATAGATGTTAATGCCCGACGAACTACACCTGTGTGTCGGGACGAATTGCACCCGACGAATTAACCGGACACCACCACCCGAAAAGTTTGGCGAGCTGAATAACACACCTGGAAATCTTGGAGTGAGAATTGAAAAAAATTGCGTGTCTAACCTTCAGTCGAATATTTGAATTTGTGACGACACTGGAAACAAGACACGGCCTTTGATTCGACATTTCCATGGGTGATGAGAGAATTCGACCTATTTGGTTTCTACGATGCTCCCGATCTCGGTCTTTTGATTCTGGCTGATTTTCTCAAAGAAGCTGAGCATAATAAGCAAACCGTATTAGATATTTTTTCTCTCCTACAAATATAATTTTGGTACTCGAAATGGTGTACTCCACTAGAGCTCTTTTGCAAAAGATGTTCTCAGGTTAAGAGACTAGGGGCAAATCTAATAAGAAAACAGTCGATTCAAAAATCGTTAAGTTCACAGAAGTTGGTGTTGTCGTTGACGCAATGAGATCTTGTTACAAGTCCTACATGCTGTGGCAAACTCTGCCCTTAAATTCTTCAATGAAACCTTACAATAATATAATGTAGACACTGAAGAATCATGATAAGGATGGGCTCCAAAAATAATTTGCGATAAAATTTCCTAGATTTTGAAAAAGAACTTGGAGGGATCTGCAGAGCTTCTTCTCCTTTTTTACCCTTTCCTATGGCAAAAAATCAATTTTACAACAAAATACAAATACGCACAAGGCTGTCAAAAAGTTATAATTACGAGACTTTGGATATGGAAACAATTTTTCGGAAAATCATGTCATACCAACCTAGTGATATTGCTAACGAGGAGCTACTCCAATTGTACATCCAGTGGCTCGTGGTGTTTTCTACAAGCGAAATCATTTCAAGTGAAAGAAATTTTGGAAAAATTTACGGAGGCGGCCCTAAAGAATGGCGAAAGCAAAGAGTTGTACTTAAAAACGCAAGAAGCTAATCTGTGGAACAGATAGCAAAACCAGCAGAATTGGTTAAAAAGCGAATGGCACACAAAAGATTTGTATTCTCCATAAAGATTCGAAGGGAGATTCTGATTTCTAATCTGGATATGTGATGGGTATGACGAGAAAATGACGCTTATAAAATTGACTTTCGCTGGGCTGTTCATGAGTACGGAATCAGATTAGCAGGCACATTGGTATAAAACACAACAAGCACTTTATATTCTTGTACAACACGCAACCGAAATCCTTGATGTAAGTACTTTTGTAAAAAAAATGATAATGTTATTAATTATTTGAAGAGAAATCTCATTTTCATGTTTGGATTTTTACATAATTTCGTGCGTGAAGGTCGGGGAATATCAGTACTTATAATACGCTATAACATACGTTACATATTGTAATTCTGTAAATTTTTAAATTTGACCTAAACTAATGAAACTATTATCGAAAAATATAATTTAATATCCTTCATTCGACAAAACGATTTGAAGTCTTATATACGCTTTCCTCCAGAACCCCAGCACAATCTACCACACCACGCGTCCAACAAATCTTGATCTTTTATCTATAAATGAAGTAATTATATTGGACATTAAAGAGAATAAGATCACTTCATTAATACTTTGTGTTTCATTTACTGTATTGCATATATTTTTAGATTCGGCGACTTCTCTTACATTAATAGTAATCTTGCTTCATTATCAAAATTTAAAAATGTATTTTAATCAGTGATTAAAACGCTGACATTTAAACGCAAGAGTTGATTAATCTCCCTGTTTGTTTTCTAACAAGCTTTTCTACATAATACCCTTATCATCTGTGTAACCAAAGTAGGTAGAAGTCCAGATTCGCTCCCCCAAAATCTATATAAAGGGGAAAAAACGAAAGCGAGGTCGTAGTCGAGTAGTCTAGGCTCATTTGATCAAGTGTCAATCCACACGTGTCGTAACAATTATTCTACGTAAATAATTAACGTATCGGCAGAAAAAAGAAATAATTTTAACCTATCAAAATGGTGATACTTTTAGATGGAACCTTCTCCAACAACCTTCTTGAATTCACGGCAGTTCAAGTTGGTCTTCTGAGCAGAAGCGTTCATTCCACTTTCTTCTGTCAGTCGATTACCACCGAAAATTTGCGTAAACTATTCTTGAATGACCCAAAACTGATTGGTTTGGTGCAAGAATTTACAAATATTATTCTGATACGACGCATGTGGGTGACATCTCTTCAAGAAATATTTCCCAACAAGAAATTTCACATTTTCCAAAATATTTTTGGATACACAAACGAAATTCGTAAGCCATCAGAAAATTCCTTCAATTCTACTTGCAAGCTGCCATGTTGTTCCCCATCAGCACCGACAATTGACGACTCACATTCCAATGTAACCATTCAAAAATTCGCTGTTTTCATTACCGAGAGAATTTTTGCACCAGAAGTTTTCGCAAGCCTCCTTTGCTACAACGGTAAATGAATTTTAAATTGCTTTAAATTTTATAATTATTCCTACAGTTCTATAATAATGTTTTTATCGCAGGAGGAGCTTCTTCCAATTCTTCTTACAGTTCTCTTCCTCCGCCCTTAAATACGAATCCCTTTGTTGCAGCAAGACCAACCGCTCCCAAACAACGTTCTCCTTCAACAACAGAATCGTGGATGGCGAGATGTGGTGCGGATTTTTCAAATATTGACAGTACTAATTGTGCGAAAACTTTGGATGAGCTAATTGGCATGATAGATTCCTTACAGAAAGAGGACTTGGAAGGTCATCTCGGTAACAGTCCCATGCCGATGCTCAACTCTGAAAA
The DNA here is from genome assembly GCA_019776185.1 of Plutomurus gul. Classification (NCBI taxonomy): domain Eukaryota; kingdom Metazoa; phylum Arthropoda; class Collembola; order Entomobryomorpha; family Tomoceridae; genus Plutomurus; species Plutomurus gul. The sequence continues at coordinate 7,892 of JABASC010000357.1, forward strand.
TGGGCCCAACAGTAATTTAGCTGGTGAATTGTTGTCTCCCTATTCTCCAATATCTCCTGTAAATCCCCGCTATGTGTCCAGCACAGTAGACGAAGAAAGTGTCCATGGCGAACCATTAGACTTAAGATTCTCATCATCTTCCCGATAACTTCCAACCACTAATCAATTCATTAACGTATTAAAATATTCTGCTTTTTTCATACGGTATTATGTGGTTAACATATAACTTTTAGAAATTAAAAATTCAACAGGAATACTTTAAAATAGATGCATTTTAGATTAAATAAAGTAGTAATAGTAGTACGCTCATTTTCCTACCATTTTGTTAAGCCAAATGAACATTTATGTCAAATAAAATTATTTCATTTTTCTCGTGACACGCTCAGAAGCACACACAATACACATCCGGAGAAAGTACGGTGGAGCAGATAGTGTACTTTTGTAGTGTACAAATACATAATCATTTGCTTGTGGACGGTTTTAAAATCAATAAAAATAATCCACATATCCACATGTGCTACTAACTTACATGTATTATACATACATTTGTGTGTTATTGTGTACGGATAACGTTATGCATTATACTTGACCTATCCAGAATATTCCATGAAAGTTATCATACTCAAAATACGATTAAACCCCCTCGATTAAAAGCCTAAAAGATAAATTAATTTTATGTTGTTAGGTACGCCATTTATTCACACCATTATAGATAAGTAGTATTCGGAAGATCAATGATTTACTTTGCATTGGTGTAGTGCGCCCATGTAGAAAGATATATTCACAATCACAAGTATACCAGAAACTGTTTGACCATTCATATATGTGTATATATATATATATATATATTGCTGATTTCCATTCGTTTTTTTGTACAAAAGTGTTTTGATGCAAAATTGCTTATAATAATGTATTGTAACACACAAACCCATTAGTAATGCAGTAATTAGTGGAGCTGACTGGCAGTCCATGACAATTCAAAATCTATGCATTTAAACACAAAGCAGGTGCACTTTTGTATCAGGATGGGATCAAGTGTGAAAACAAATCCCTAATAATTTACTACCTCTCGGCTTTCCTCTATGAGCACGCGACTCACCGCCTGCAGATTGTGGCTTGCTGACGTTCATTACGGTGTTACAATGTTATACCTAGTCAATAAAAAGTACAAGCGGTAAATTGTTCCACAGCAAATGTACAACTAGGTTAATAATACATACTACGTATTACATACATAAACATGACATACTGGTAAGTACTTTTACATACTAATTGTCTTCATCACTTAACATTTGCTCATAATTTAATCGCTGAATTCGTGGTACGAAAAATGTTAATTCGTATTCATCGTTTAGTTTACTGCATGCATTTCAGTGAATCAGTGTCTTGATTGCTTTTACGAAAAGCTGTTCCTAATTTTTATTGTAGCTTTTTAACTACATCTTCCAAATAAGCGCCGCAGGCCTAATTTTTTGGCCTTTTGGCAAAACCAATTTATATCTTAGAGTTTATTTCGAGGGGGGGGGGGGGAAATGATTGGGTTATTAGGTCCTAAAACACGCTCTAAAATCTTTCTCCTCACCTGAAGCACACTGTTTACTTAATATGTATATACACCTTACTAATAAGGAAAGTCTGCGTTTAAGCAGAAGGACATTAAGACACCAATAATTGTTATGTAAAAGATACCATGCTCAGTAAATGTGTATAGTAAATGAACAAATACAATTTAGGGACAAAACATATTGCGATTGCATTACAGTTGTGTAGATTTAATTACTAGTATGTATGTATAAATAGATACAAAGCTTTTCGACATGATATCATTGTCTGACTGACCTTATTAATTTCATAACAAAACCGTCTTGTTGCCAATTTTGAATGATTTATGGAGGGCAATAAAAAATTATCAAAACATTATGCTAGAATCCATAACAGTCATATTTTTTGCATCTAGTATCAAACTGCACGTCACTGACACACTTTAGCAGATATGTATTTACAATATTTACTATGCCTGCATTAATCTATTTTATCTGAATATTACACTAATATTATTAAACATTTATGTTGGTCTGCCAAAATGTCGATCGGCAACTGCTTTAATGTTAATCTTTGATTTTTACGAAGGTTTCTTTGTAGATTAGCTAACAACAATATTTCCAATGAAAGACCTACAAAAGTAAGAATAGTTATAAATAAATCACCATGATGTAATGTTGTACAAGTTAAGTTCATAATCCTTTCTAAAAGATAATGAGGTTGGATGTTAAAAAGGTACCATGCAGTTGATTTTTACACATTTTTATATCAACGCAATAAGTCCACCAAATCACGTGTGTCGTGTGCACATAAACCAAATACTGCTGGTTTAATTAATGGAACGTAAATACCGGCTTCCTATAATATCATTGTGCATACAAGAGATTTCAGTAATATCCGGCCGCGAATTTCACTGATGCAATTAAATGCAGAAATATTTGTTTCACAATGTATACTCAATACAATACACTCAGATAGTAATAACATAAGTATATAATTTTAATCAAATCAACTAGTGCGGTCGACAATGCTACGTCTCATACTGGAGTTCTACTTGTACTAGCTACCAAAATAAACTACCTAGATTAAAGGATTACAAGTAAATCTTTTTAAATGCGATCCATATTCAAAGCTGGCAAATATTTATTGTGGAAAGTACATGGGTAATATTTTATTGTTTTGTTGGCTTACACCGTTACTAACAAAAATGTCGTCCACAATTTTTTCCGTTCATTTATTTTCAGAGCCTACATAAATTACAGATAGATTGTATGTAAAATTATGTTCCCTGTAGAAGAGACTAAAAATAATGCTGGCACAATAATTTCTTGCAATATTGCTGTTACAATAAATAATAGCTTGTAAATAGGATATTATAAATCTGGTATATCCGGTCATTTACTTTTTTAGGCTGGCAATAATTCAAAATTATTAGTCCTCCATCAAGCTGTTTAGGCTTCTTTATGTTTCTTACTTAATATTGAAAAATGTTTGAGATTGGAGTAGGTACTGTATGATGTCAGTAAATTCTACCTTAGACAACTCCCAAGAATAATTAAATCTATCTTGAGAGTTGTAGGCTAATGGCTAATCAATCAGACGTATTTACAAAACGAACATTGTTCCACAATCTTTCAAGTTGAGTAGGGACCGGGTTTACTGTATGCCCAGTTGAGACAACGTTTTCTTAGGGTGGTAACTTTTGGCTGGAAAATGGCACAAATGGCACCGTTTTAGCATAATATGTGTAGTGCTATTCTTAGTTAACCACGTGGGGGTTTTCGATACCCCCCACACCCTAAGTGGGGAAAAATATTTTCAGCACATGTGGAGGAACTAATTTTTTACGTTCATGGTCCGACGCGGAAAATTCAGACGGGCTTAAAGTAGCGGCCTGATCGGAGCACTAACGTACCATATACAAAGTAACAAGCATTAAGATCGTTATCACACCCCCCAAAACAGGTTGGTCCTTGCTCTAGGCTTGGAGATATATTATCGGTCTACTCCAAGGAATTAGAGTTAAGCCTATTTTGCCTATCAACTATAAAACATATTAAATTAGACAGCAAAACTTATATAAAAATCTGTAATGTAATTAATCGAATATAATTGGAATTGTTTGTTTCATGTTCATATCTTGCATTCTTTAAAATTTACGAAATCAGATAATTCTAATGAAAAAACTTTCCTTATTGATTGCCCGTTGGAATTAATTATTTTCGAAGTCATTCTCGGCAATGAAAATGCCAACTTTAGCATTTTCATGAAGACACATAGTAGCCCATATGAACATTAGAATCTGTGCGTTATATCACTCGGCCCTTTCACATAAAATCCAATGCGATGTAACTTCTTTTCGGCAACCGTTGATTTTGATTTTGCAATCGAAAGATTAATCTGGAATCGTTTTTGAAAAATTATGTTATACCAACTTCTCATAACATTTACATATAGATTAAAAATTGTCGAGATGCACACGAATGTAAATTAATGGTTAGGTATTCATATTTTATTGGTTTTGCATTACAACATAAAAATGGAAAAAACAATGATTCAAAGCAAACTTGTGAACAATATATAAGGGTGAAATAATTTAGTTAAGTTAACAATAAATCACAATTTATTTAGTTGGACAATAATACGGTCCAATGGAGTCAGGCAAGGAGGAATATTCCGGTGAACAGTTGCAGGCCTGTTTTTTAGGATTGCAGCACTCGTAGCCGATTCTGCTGAAGAGTTCTGGGTAGAATGCATACCTAATCATTACACTGGGGTACTTCGTTGGGCAATATTCTTCAGTGTACGTCATTCCACCAACAAGTAATCGTCGTGTAGAGCCCTCCTGGCCAAGGTAACAGTGAGTGTGTCCATTGTAATCCTCCTATAAAAGAAAAAACTTTCTTAGAATACGCACGCGATTTTACAAAGTATGGATAACCAAAAAGAATTACAAAAATGAATAAAAAATGCATAAATATTTTCTCACATAGCAATCAGGTCCATATCCGTTTGCAGTGACTACACAAAATTTTTCAAAAGTATATTCACTCATATAGTAGCCCACATCCTGATATTTCTTTCGGCAATCTGCGTAATTGTAAATTTTCACGGGAGTAAAAGTTGGAGAGATATCACTTTCAGCATGTACATAAGTCCCATCCTTCACACCCCATGAAACATAAATACACTGCAATTCCTTTGTATTCCACCCCCAGCCAGAATTCCACCCTTTGTTATCATGCAAATCTCCCGAAGTTTTGTCATTCGATTGACTGCCTTCTCCGTTGTCAGAATTTCGATACGATTCCGCTTTGCTGCCCCATCCGTTGTTAGCTGGAGGCGGCGGGTTCGGGGTGTTGCCAGCGAAAAGGTCGGAATCATCACAAGACACGACTGCAGGCGAAAAGTGTGGGTGGCAACCAAAGTTAATTGGAGTAACTAACTGCAAAAATCAAACACAGTACTGTACATATAACAAGAATTTAATTGTATCATATTCTATTGGTACTTCATTTGATGTGTACAAACCATGTAATTGTAGTATTTTTAAATAATCTAGATTTTCTTTACCTCCAGTATGGCAATATCATTAAGATCCTGATCATAAGTGTACTGTGGGGTGGTTATGTAGATTTCACTAACAAAATGCATCTGGTTAACTCCTTCTCCCGAAGATAAGATAATTGCCAAGTTCTTCGGATCTGTTGTCAATGTGCCGTAATCCCATCTAATTGCACAAAACATTATCTTGGTTAATAAATATTTCATGAGAATATAGCGTTTACATTATGTTTACGTATGACCTGCAATAATAAAGAATGAATAGACTTACGATAACAAGTTGGCCTGTTCAGTTAGAACGTATTTGTCTCCAATGATGGCACAAGGCATCAGCATTTCCCAGCTCCAATAAGGTACATAGAATTCGCCATAACGAATTCTATGAATGACAAAACAAGCTGAACGTACAGATGCTGTGGCATTTGTTCCACCATAAACTCGATCATGTGGGATGTGTATTTTTTCAGAGCCACTTCCGTTTCCAAGAGACGTCGATTTTCCAGTGCGAAAACTATCAGGAAGTCCATTCAGTCCTGTACATAAAGAGAAAAAATTATTTCATGGACTACCAAAATATCGAACTATTTACTTTTCGAATGCTTTATTTACTATACCTTCTTTGATGCGCCTTTTACCCGAAGCAGAATGTGTTGCTGTCGCACAAAAGTGAATGATAAACAAAATTGCAGGCAGAAGCCTTCGAAAAATATTTCCACTTGTGAGCATTTTTGGTTGTGTTAATATTTTGAACTGGAACTGTGAGAATACAGACTGCAGCCACTGTGAATGTGAATGTGACAGTTCTTACAGAAAGTGTCGTATTTATACGAAATGAGATAAAAAGGAACGGTAGTTTAGTTTAAAGTTTGGATTCCAACCAACTTGAGTAAAACAGGAACGAGATGTTTCATTTCATACAATAAATAAGCATTCCGTGACCCCTGATGTAAATAGAATGCATACCATTATTCTTTACGGCAAATCGAAATTAACTGTTCATTTGAGTTCACAGTGGGCACTTCTTTTTTGATATGATTGCTGTGTGTAGCAGCCGAGGGACCAAAGGCTTATCTAAATAGTTCTATTTTAAAGGCTGCATATTGTATACAAAAATACATTTCATGGGTACGTATGCTTTACTTTATGTACATGGTGAACACACAGACACTTCCATTGAGAGATACCGTTTCATTATTTGTGTTTACCGACAAGGACCCTTTGTTTAACTAATTCATCCATTTAAAGATGATTACAGGCAGACGAATATGCAGTACCCCAAGAAAAGAAGCTTACCGTTATGTTAATTTAGGTAGTGATTTAATATGTTAATAATAGTTAACCCAATACAATCACACACAAACATAAATGAGTTTGAGTTTCCAGTTTTAAAATACAGTTATTTATACTGGAAAAAGGTATCAACGAATTGATGTTCCGATATATGACAATGGAAATGGTGTGTGACACATGCACGCACTAAGTGAGATGTTTTTGAACCGCGAGGTATTCTTTTTCGAATCTTAAAGTTTTATTCTCGGTTACTCCTGTTGACGTTAACAGTTTGTTAAAGAAAGCTCGAGAATAAAACTTGAAGATTCGAAAATGAATACCTCAAGATTCAAGATTCAACAACATCTCATTCCGAGGTTGGAACTGGAGCAGTCTGAAAAAGTATTTATGCATCACCGTTGTTTTTTAGAATTCACTTGTTGAGGCTCATATGAATGCACTAGGATATAAAAGAAAGGAACCTTGGAGTTTCCTTGGGTAAACTTTATCGTAGAATGGTAGCAAGCAGCTCTCTAAAAGCAGCGGGCCACAACCAACATAATCTAAAAGTGATGTCATTGTGCGAGCGAAGCATTCCCAGAAAGTTGTACGAGATTTAAAAACAGCATGCAGTAGTGGAGTAGTGGAGAAACAATAATTGTCCAAAATCAGAAACAAATGATAATTTGTATTTGTGCACATTGTAAACTTTGTTTGCTGCCCTACATAAAAAGCAATTAAGTGTACATATTATCAACGCTCCAGTGTGCATACATAAGTATTCTTTTTTTACTTTTTTTCTGTTTTGCACGGCAGCTGGTGCTGGTATCCGATTTTAAATCTATAGATGATAAATGATAGACAGTAAAATTAATACTATGGTTGAAAAACGATCAGCAAAAATGCAGCCATCCAACGGAGATACGAATTTTTTGAAGGATATGAGTTCATCTGAACTTACAATGATTCACCGACTCTCTGGAAATGATCCTTTGTTGAGGAAGAAAACAATGCGAAAGCTTTCTAAATGGTTAATAGCCCTCGTTCGAAAGGTTCCCGATATGCCAGGTGAGCGAGCATACCGAATTTACCCCTACAAATTAGTCGATTACTATCCCTATATTATACTAAGGCATGGAGACAATAGTACTAAAATTTACTCATGTTTTTGTTTCCAGATAGCAGGGTAATAATAGAACCGAATTTGATTCGTGTATGGAAAGCACTCTTTTACTGTATGTGGATGTCAGATAAACCCTTGGTTCAGGTATTAACTATGTTGAAATATAAATTATCTGCTTTGTACTGTACCTTATTATATAAAATAAAAAATTCGAAATAATTTTTTGACACCTGTCTGCTCATCTATCTACAATCATTTTTCCGCTGCTTACAGATTACGTTGTTGCTATAATTCTTTATTCTATGAATTTCAGGAGCAATTGGCTGAGGACATTAGCAGCTTGTTGAAGATATTTGCACCCAAACCACATATACTGAACATTTTCGTGGAATGGTTCATTTTAACTATAGCACGAGAATGGTGTTGGATTGATCGTTTCCGCATCGATAAATATATGATGGTAAATGTGAATCACCCAATTTCTATTAAAAAGTAGACGTGGATATCATTAAATGTTGACTCACACTTTTTGTTACAATTTTTTTAGCTGGTTCGTCGATTTCTTCGCCGCATTTTGGTAGAATTGTCGGAGCGAAAATGGAAAGCTCAGAGTTTGACCACCTTTTTGGCTCTCATTACGCGCCATGTTTTCAATAGGGAATCTTTAAAAGAAAAACGTGGATCTAAGACCCAAATATGTTCTTTTAGTCCAAAAACACCAGTAGGATTTCAGATACATTTTGTTGACATATTTATGGAAGAGTTTTCCAAAATCGGAGGTGACTCGTTGAAAGAACAGATAGTTTTGAAAGTTTTAACACCATTTATTCACGAGCTGAGTTTAAATGACGACGATAGAATATTGTCCGAATTGAAGGAACGAATTTTTCACCAACTAATGAAACAAAGTGATGTAGCTCTGGATTATAATGAGTCTAAAGGAGGAAGATATGTTTTTATGGTAATTGGCACATTGTATTCAAATCTTCATTTTATTTATTTCAACTCCACCCCATATTTTGCAATGAATTTTGAAAAATTAATTGGTGCACTACCCTAGGAGGACGAAAATGAGAAGGACGACGAAAGTGGGGAGACAATGGAAGAGGAGCCTTCACACAAAATTATTATGGACCCTAGGGCGGGTGCTGCAGATGTTGTTTTGCCACAATTACAAATTGATTATGATGAGCTTTCTAATAAGCTTATTGAAATCGGAGGACAGAATGGAATAAAAATGAAAAACAGAAAGATTTTGTACAACCTAGCTCATCAGTATGTCTACATTAGGAACATTTACATTACAATTAAAATTAGAGATACCTTATAAATAAATTTTGCTATTATTCGTGCCTACAGATTTAAAGAAATTGTAACCGGGGTGTTTCCGTTGGCGATCCCAAGGGAAAATACGAGAAAACCAGCTGTACCGAGACATGAATTGAAAAAAGCTACAGATCGCCTTTTGGAACTTGAAATTTCTGATTCCACAGGACAAAATAGAAAAACGAAGAGAGAAAGGCGACGTGCTTCATTACGAGCTGAAAGCTTGAATGAAAGTTTGGGGAGTGAAGATAATTCATCTTTTCTGAAGGACGATGAATTATTAGAACATGTAAGTGATAATTATATGAGTTACCTGGAAGACGAAATTCAGAACAAAGACGAAAGCGAAGAAGCAGACACGCACAACAGCCCTGTAAAGAGCCCTAAAAGTATGACAAAGAAAAAGAAAAAGAGAGATACCCTTTCTTCTGATGCATCATTAGAAAAGATGGACATCGATGGTGTTGATACCAATGTAAATGGCCTTCCCATTACTAATTCCAATAGCGAAACAACTTTCGTTATTAAAAGACGGAAAACCAGAAGCTCTGAATCAAACACCAACGGAGACGTGCTTAGAACGATTAAGAAATCCATTTCTTTGAAAGCTAAGAAGCAAAGTACAAAGAAAAGTCCCCGTATCTCGAGTACCACAACACCTGCTGAAAGTTTGTTAGAAAGTCTCACATCTAGTGCTTCTTTGCAGCCGCCTTCCACTCCTGTACAAAAGTCCGCGTATTCCCCTGTAGGATCGCTGAAAAGGAGAATGAGAACGCCCAAAGATCATTTGACTCCTAATGCTAATTCTTCTTTCGACTCCACGGGGAAGAAAAAGGTCTGCTTCGTCTTGGCGAAAAACTCAGAGCACGGTAAAATGTACTCCTGTTATTTTATGGCCTAAATTGGGCAAAGAAAGGTGAAATTTATGCATTTTGAGTGAATCGTAATCGGGGGAAAATGCACATTTTTCAATAACATGATTTGAAACGGAAGTTATCAAATGAATGCGCAAAATATAACACGATTTAATTTCATTACAGAGCACGCTGACTACAAGAATTCCATCGAAAGAAGTCCTGCTATTCCCTACAATGCCGCAAAACGTCCAAGCTATGGATTACTAAAGTCTCCCACTCCCAAATCAAATATTCGTATTTCCACCCCAAGGAGTAGAGCCTCGGAGTTCTTTTAAAACCCTATTATTATAAAAAATAATGACGAGGGTAAAAACTGCACATAGTGAATAATGTTCATCAGCAATACATAACTATTTATGGGGAATGCGACATTGAAAAACTTAACAATAAATCTCTGTATTTAATTTGATTTCATTTCTCTGACAATTTATTTACCAACCAATTAGCAATCGTTTTCACCAATTTCGGGCTTATTTATTTGCTTTGCAGTAATCTAAATGCAGGTACTTCTGGTTCAACTCTATTTTTCTGTGCACATAGTTTTGAAAGAATGATATAATGAAGGTAAATAATGTCATTTAGAGAAAATAATAGTGTGTTGTAATGAAAGCTGTCACACAGTAGCTATTGCATTGTTCCATAGTCGGCACACGTTTATAATAACACGAAACTCTTATTGTTAAATGGGAAATTCTTTATGGGTTTACTAGTGATCTTGATTTGATTGGTCATATCTTAAATTGATGTCATACTACTAACTAGTCAAATAAGGCATGCAAACATTAATTTATTAAACATAATTTCTAGATTAATTTGAGCTGAATCATATGCAATTACTGATTGAGTCGAAATGCTCAATTTCACTCTAATATCATAAAAAGATAAAGCGTAAATGAAGGAAAAACTTGATCTCAATCATTATCATAATCATACACTTTAAATATATCTTCAGATGCTGAACGACGTTGAGTAATTTTCCTTTTTACTATTTTAGTAGCTGCATCAGTGGCATCAGATAACAGAGATGACAACGTGAAGTGATTGCGTGTCATAAATCTTAGATACATAAAGGAAAGTATAAAATAAAGCGAAATGTCGTCATTCTCGTCATACATATATTTACTTTCCAGCTTGTGTGGAAATTGATGGTTCCTTCCATGGTTCTGACAGATGTAATTAAAAAAAGAAAGGATGTTCCATTCTTTTAGCTTATTTATGTTCAGCAATCAACATTTTCTTAAGATTACAATATCTTTATTTAAATATAAAATTGCTTCACAACTGGCTTCACAACATCCACTTATTGTGTGTGAAACTATTTTGAATTATGATTTACTGCATACCTACGTATTCATTATAACAATTTTATAATTCTTGAACTAAATGTAAAACATTTAAACGTTAAACCCACCCGTGCAAAAACTATTGTGAAATACATACATTAGAAATCTAACGAAAACGACACATTGAAATGAAATGAATCTATTTACCATCTACTAATACATGTGTGTACGAAAAATTGTACAAATAACATGGAGATCATGGATTAATGATTAATGTACATTTGTGTATTAATTCGATATGCTACATAGCTTTCTTTAAACCTACCGATTGCTGCTGAGCTGACTGAGCAAAAGAGAAAGTCCCTTTCTCCAAGATGTTTCCAGCTCTCTTAAAACTGCAATAAGTGTATAAATGTAATTTACATTTAAATACATCTATTTTAAAATAGAACGACAGTATATCATTCGAAATCGGAGAAACTTTTCACTCGTTAGACAATTACAGATAGACTTGTATGCTAAATTGCCCAGTGCACCTACCAACTCTCAATCCTTTCTACTGAAATCCTGTTGGCTTGTGTGCCACACTTGTCAGAAATTCCCTGCTGGCCAAGATTGATTTAAGGCCGATTCACGATTCAACCCCTGAGGGGGACTCGAATATATACAATTACCTTATATTTTATAACTGAATTTTATCCGTATACAACAATGTATGTATAAGATGTTATCGAATGTTGTCTTCCAGCTATATTTGCATGAGTTTGTGTATAAATTTGCGTTAGTACTAGGTACATTATGTATGCAGTCCAGAGAGAGCAATTTCTCTAGGGTGAAACAGTGGAACTTAAGATTGTGTGATATAAGTGTCGTAATGCGTAATAGGAAAAATTGTGTCGAGTGTTAGACAGCAAATAAATCTCATTTACTAGCGACTTGGGGCCCAATACCACGGTAAATCAATTGGCGTGGGCTGGAGGTCACCCTGTAGGAGCAGAATTACTTTGTCTCAAGTCAACATAGAGCAATGTAACATCAACTATATTTGCTGACTTTACAATGCTTCGGACAAGGTTAAATCTCACCACATAGCCTTGATCTGCAACGAGCAAATCAGAAGTCCAACTCGAACACATTGTAAGGAATGCCATTTAATTTTGTTATGTCAACATCTTTCGATTGTGTGTGCATATGGTACTTTGAGAGATTCTGAGAACACCGTATTCAACTTTGTATTAAATATTAGCAGTCAGAGTCAGAATGTGTCTCCACCACTAATTTATCTATGTATTTGTAGTCAGAATTTATATTCATTATTCAAAATTTATTGACGGCACCAGAATTCACGAGAAATTGTTGAATTGTGTTTGTTTACATAAATCCACGCACAAGTTGAGAGAGTGACTAAATTATAATGTTATTCTTGCTAGGGTGCTTTGTTTCAAGAGTTCATCCTAGAATTAGGATTGCCATCTGGCCATGTTGAATAATGGTTTTAATAGTAAGTAAGATCTACTGTTCAGCAGAGAGACTAAATTCCTGGGTACTTATTGTTCTCCTCTATAAAACAAGACCAGAGACATTCTTCTGTATTCTTGCTGTACGGCCTTGCCTTGTACATTTTGAATACACTGAAGCACTCACTTCTAGAGTACAACTTCATAAGACATCCCTACATATCGTATATTATAATGACGCCCTTTCATGTGCAAAGGGCTGTCTAATATTTCTTCATTAAAGTTCAATTGTTCTGAAATTGGTATATTTACTATGTAGTAGTAGAAACCTACTGGAGTCTCCGAGTTCGACACGAAAAAGTTTATGCAAGTTCCAGGGAACATTGAAGTGGAGATACAGTGACAATCTCTATCCGCCGTGTCTATTGTAGGGAACTTTGGAACCCTTGAAGCTTGCTTTGTCAATGTCTGTCACTTTTATTGTAAAAGGATGACATTATTAATATTACAAAGAGAGAACAACATGACTTGACAAGAGAAGTCTTGATTCGGCTCCTCCTCCAATATCTGGCAGTCACTCAAATCTAAATATATGTTTACGGTTATATAGCTAATCCAATAGATTCTCACGCTTGTATCCTCATCCTTCAATGGTGCAAAGCAAGCAACCCACTAGTAAACACATTTCTGTGCGATGCTCTGTATTTATGATGTAATCGTTATTTGTAAAAAAATAAATCGAAGGATATAATGGTCAATTTTATGCCCCATAGCTCCAGAAACTGTGCTAACTTCCCTACGCTATATTTACAATACACGAAACATATTTTTGCGACACTGACTGTAAACGAGACGGATTTATTACTACACGTTTTTGCGAACTTTTTTCTTCTGGAAACTGAAGGAAACATCTCTGCTGCTACAGTGACACATTAACGGAAAGAAATATGCCTGAGATGAATCTTTGGGACAGAATCCCCTTTTGTAGAGAAGATACAGATATTTCGTGTTTTTTCTTTGACAACGAGTGACATCGCCCACACAACACAGACAATAACAGCGATTCTTCGACTATTTTTCATTTCGAGCATGAATTTACAGTCAAAATATGTTAACTTAAAGGCAGGCAACGATAAAAGCTTTTCCCTCGTGCCGTCGTCTCTCGTCTTATGGGATGATGCTTTTACTGTTCATCCGCGACACAAACAAGGGTGGGTAAACACGTTGTCGTATTTGTATGCATTTATTTATGTACATAGGCAACCGGGACAGGCTTGTCATGTCATGTGGGGTTACTACTTTCACGGAACCTAACAATCACACAAACAAACACAATTTTTCAAACGAAGAGCCATTGGAGTTCTGTGTATGTAAAAATGTAAGTATTACATGGAATTTTGTATGAAGCCAATATAAGTACATCAATGAGCGTACAAATTGTGTTTGTTTAAAGCACTCACTACTAACATCATCCTTGCATGTGGCCAAATGTTAATTTAAAATACGTGGAGCTGGCAGCCGGAAGACTGTAGAGCCAAAATATCTTAGAACTCTTACTTCCTAACATAAAGTTCTGTGGTTGGCAGCCAGAAAAGAAAAGCTTTTTTATATACAGTTTGCTGACATGCATGCCGACTGGCTTGCGAAATAATGTTTACCTGAACCCTGAAAAAGTTTCCGGACTTGACGTAAGAAGTGTGCCTTATCTTCTAAAGTATAATTTATAATATTCATGTATACGATATCTACTCCTGAAATACTATTTGAAGTTTTCAACTTGAGATAATAGCATATTTTATTATAATTATGTAGCTATATGCAAGTAGCTGACTTGTGGCAGGCAAAGCATGAATGTTACTGTGGCTTTGTGCAATCATAGAGCACCTTATCTTAAATATGTGTGTTCTAATGTGCATCTTTATACATGGGATAATTTAAATGTGGTTTACAGCATCTGCTTGTCTAGAAATCTTCACTTCCAGAGCAGAACTGAAAGCTCTTGAATTTTTAATTAAAACGTAGGAATTGCTACAAGCAAAAATGCAGACATTATGCCATTTCGCTACGTTTGTGTTGGCCTACAACATGACTACTTCTTTACAAAAGCTAAGCAGCTACTCATCTTAATCTAATTCGGTGTCAGTTTTCAAACTACAAGCTGATGGTGAAATGTAAAAAGGATAGAGGTATTTCGTATTCACTTTTGTGCAAAGTAAATGTGAAAGCTTCTACGTAAAGTAAAACTTGAGACAGCCAACTTTCTCACTTCACTTTCCAAAATAAAGCCTTCTTTGCTGACCTAATTTCGCGTTATGCATTTCTCCTCGACTGGTCAAAAATGTAAAATCCACTGAATACAAGAAGTAAAGCACGGCAACCTTAAAATACATATTAATTAGTATAGGATAGCGTTTTATACGTTTTCAATACAAATTCAGGTATGACATTCGTTCCAGCGATTTTAAATTATCGTTACGAGCCTAACTTGATAAATTATTTGTTTCCACTCTGTTGATTACACCTTTTGTATTTTAAACAATGCAAACTATGCAATGTAGTTCTCTCTAGTGTATAATTCAATCTTTGCGGAGGTAGCTTGTTACAGTTAAATATTACATTGTTTCACGGGTACTACAACTCTCGTTCAACTGACGAATAATCGTGGGGCATTTGTGTTTACTACTACAAGGAATTTACGTCATTCCATCTCCTGTCATGCTGTCATGATTATTTCATTTTCACCATCGGTTACACAAGGGACCATTGTTTATGTAGGAGAATGGATTAACACATTTGCTGTGTTCCATCAGTTGAATAGATTTGAACGGGCATATGTATATATTCACAGTGCTATAATTCATTTGTAAGGTACATCTGTAAATGCTACATGTATAATTGTATTAGATCCATCACAAAAAGATTCTTTATGAGACGAGAATGTCTTCAGAGAACGACGCACATCCCAACCATTGACTGAGCACAACTTATCTTGCAAAACAGTATTGTGTAGTGAAATTTCACAGAATAAGCGAAAGCTGTATGGATTTATGTACAGGACACATGTTTCGTGTTTCTATTACCAGATTAGCATATCAAAGAGGATTCCACACTATTCCGGAGTTTCGGTGCGTACAAGCGATTCCTTTTTGTTGTCACTACTTTATCACAATAGAAACTTCAACAATGGAAATAGTTACACTCCTATACATATAGTATACAGATACAAATATAATATGGATTTGTAGTAGCTACTTACCTTGCTGTTTTCTTTCAGTTAGTGCAACGGTAAGCCTTTTCGCGTGTGCAGCTTACATAAGTCACCGCTTAGATATTCTCTATTTCAAAAGAAGCCACTTGGATTCTAAATTGTGAACGTGGATGAGAACCAATAGCATTTTACGCTAAACTTGCAAATTGTTGTTAGTAAATCAAGGTGAAAGCAAAACGTGCTTGTTATCTTTGTGTAAGAAACATCGATTTCCATTTGCCTAAAAGGGAGAAATTTTTGGTCACCCACGCTGTTTGAAAATTCAGTGCAGATGGAAGTCTTCTTTCAGTGAGTGTGTTGCATTGCATTTTCATTTCGACACTTGCAATCATTCATTAAGTGGAAGCATCAGGAAGGAGCCTTGGTAAACCCTAACGATTCTAAGTATAGGGTTCGGATATAAGCACATATATATGTTGTTTCGAAATAAGCCACACCACAATAGATATACCTATATACACTTATCGGTTTACAAGACAAATTTGGAAGGAACGTTTTTGTGAAATCCTCTCACTCTCCAGGAAGCTGTCTGTTTTCCCAGAGTGGCCAGGCTGAAGATGTTGCACTCTGGGAGATCTGCATTAGTATTCCCGGTTAGAATTTAGACCTGAGCCATTATTTCGGGTGGCACTCCGACAAATGAATAATTGATACTAATGCTCTGACTGTTGACTAAAAGTCAATGAAATGCAACTTAGTCAAGCGAAGAGAAAACGTGAATTTCAAGACTTTTTATCTCAATGCTGCTGAAGCAATCTCGTTGCTATCTCTTCTTCTCCGCGTCATCTCCCTCTCTCTCGCTGTTACGCAAGAGAGAACTGACATACATCACATCAGGAACATTAACACAAGACCGTCGTAGTCCACTTCTGTGTTCCGTCCATCCAAAGCTGTTTTTCTATGCAGTCCTAATTAAGTGCATTTAGGTATACACACTGCACAACAATCTAAGTACACTCAGCATGACAATTATAAGAGCAAATGGAGCAAGTAGATCTTAGAGAGTGAGTTTGTAGGAATGCTTTCAAAATGCTCTCAAAGGAAATTAGGCAACGAGAGCGAAAGATGTTCACTCACAATAAAATATGAACTAGAAAAGAGAGTTGAGTAATGAATCTAGACAAAATAATACGTAGTTGTTAGTAAAGAGTTTATTCCCATCATACTAAATTCGGTATAGTGTACTGTAACCATTGCGCGTTGTGTGTTTACTTGAATTTTCCATTGCCCTCACAGAAAGATACTAATGAGTGAATTATAATGTGTCAGGAATCGTAACTACTTGCTGTGACTTTTTAAGCTAAAGATGTTCCTGTAGTGTTTATCCATATTTAACTTGCCAAGGGTACACATAAATACAACAGAATTTTCGCAGCCTGTAGGCTGAAAGTGAACGTGTCCATATATTCTCATTTGTGCTTTGCTCGGGTTTGTTAAGCCTGCAACTGAATTGCAGGGCTTTTCTTCTCTTTCTCTCTATTGTACTTATTCTCTGTGTATTCTCTTAAAGTCCATTGTACAACAATTTGAAACAAAAGTCCTTGCCACATTCTATTTAGAATAGCACTCACTTTATGAAGTTTTATTGTAGTATGAAGAGAAATTGGTAAGTACATGCTACCAATGTATTTCTCGTAACCTCAGTCTTACAGGGCTTTTACACAACCCTTTCTCCCATCTCCCCTTGTACATCTTTTGCAGACAAGACAAAATAAAACAACATACACATCCCAGTACAAACAGTAATAAATAGCCCACATTCGAGTTTATTTACACATGACTTCTCCGGCTGACGGAATCCTATAGTGAGTTGCGAGTAGAAGACCGGTTTTGGCAGAATGACGATGAATTGAGTAGAGAAAGCTTACTGCATTAAGAATTCAACTAGTTTCCTCAACTTCTTTTACTTTATCTCTTTGGACTTTTTCAGAGGAACTTATATATTTAAGTCTGCAGTCTGGTTTGTACACATTATGGTATTCTCAGGTTTCTGCAGCCTTGACTTTTCATCCGCAATCTGCAATTGGCTTTCCATGTATTCCTTTACAAGATCAGACCTTTTTGCATTAGTACAACAACCCAAGGCTTCCCCTTTACTGTTCTGTATTCATCAGTCCTGACTTTTACACCATGGCCACATAAGGCAATGGGCGTCGTATCAAAAGTCTTTAGAGAGTCACTGTCTTTGTCTTGAATGCAAAGCAAAGTTCATGAATGTCAACCCCAAATCAGTAAGCTTCCTTTCATCTAATCTAATGTAAGTGAGCGTTCCTTTCACTCGACCTCTCTCTTTCTTTCCCAGTTCCGCATATGTAGCAAGTACATGGAGCACTTAAAGAGTACGTGATGGAAATTCTGCAAAAACTTCACACTACTAAATAAGTCTTCCATCTACTCTGTGGCAAGTACCAGCATACTAGAATTCACAACATGGCCCCAGCAGTTCTGCATTCAGTTCCATACAATTTGCTTCTTTTTCATTTCTTAGACTGCCAACTCGTGTAATTAAATTCCCAACTGTGAATCGTTAGCAAGTCAAAGTAACTTACATACGAAACTACTGCTCATTCATCAAAGAAGAATTATTTTCCCACTATTAGTGACCAATGACCATGGAATTATGATGTTACAACTTTTGCTACATAATCCTTGAAGATGGCCAAATGCAGCGTTTTACTGGAAACTACATGTAGTACAAGCTGTAATTTACGGCAATGTCTGTAGTTTCGCCCACTCACAAATTCTCCCACCAACTTTCAATTGGACAGGAACAGTGTGTACTGTTGATAAATACTGTATTGGGCCAATGGGCAAAGTAACTTTCTCTCTTTGTGTTATAAATCAAATAGAAAGTTACCGTCATTTCTCTACCTAATATTAAGTACTTCTGTAATGTAGCATAGGAACTCATTGTTAATATTAAAAGTCACAACGGGAATTGGCTGCATTTGACATCTCTCTTAATGTCGGCCAACGTGTATGCACAACACGTACTCCTAGTCGACCTGCACATTCAAATTACATGTCTGAAAGTTTGAACTAGCATTTCATGCATTTAAATGAATATTACCTCTCGTATTAATGCATCGCAGTATTTATATTTATATTTATCTGTCACTTTGTAGAATTTGCTCGGTGCTACGTGATCTCATGTCCAGATAATCACAAGCTTTAAGCAGCAAGCGTTTAGTACTAGAATATGGCACAGATTTCCTTTGATTCACTGTGATACTGTTATTACATTTGTTGAGTGCGAACCATGGGTAATTGAGTGATTCGCAGGACAACCAAAATGATTACATGCTCGTTATCCCTTTAGTTGCACATTCGCTATGACTAAAGCGAGCTGATGTGTTGTGATGTGATCTGAGGACAAAGGGAACGACAGAAATGGAGCAGATAAAAAAAAGTCATTTGAACGTTAGGAGATTGCTAAATGCACGTAGCACGTAGAGAGATCATCTTCTGCACTAGTATATCATGTGTGTACATCACTAGCACGCTTTCTACAATCAAATCATGTTGCCAGAGATAGAGAGAAAAGTATTCACTGTCAGCCATACCCTTATACGTAGAGTAGGTAGAAAGTTGAGCGACGGAGAAAGTAGGGATAAGTCAGAGAAAGTCAAAGATTTAGATAAAATGAGTTTATATAGCTGACAAGGGAGAGTAAAACGAGAGTTTCCATAATAAGATAAAATATCCTACTCATACTTATATTTAGTGAGTCAACACATATCCCCACTCTTTACTTACTAATGCCAGACTAGGAGCAGAATAGATATCACAGAGAGAGAGAGGGAGAGAGAAAGCAGTAATCTCTATTTACTCATGTGTGCTCTACTATAGTTCAATTTTGGCTCTTCTGTATATTATGTGCTTCTTTCTGCACCAGATTACGGTAGTACGTCACGGTTCAGTGAAATTTCAAATACCAGGACACATTACCTTTCCATCAGTCTCCAAAAGTTGTTCATTTTTGAGCCGTTTCCGTAGATTTTCGATTTCAATCGGTGCCTAGTCGATCATTTCCTCTGCTTGCCTACCAACGACCACATTCCCCCACAAATATTAAAGGTACAAAGTGCAATTGTCAGTTCTCTGTCTGTATTCTCCAGGGCACTAAGGGGAAATCGCCCGAGGAAGAGAAAGTAACTGTCCCCGAACGTCAATTCAGCATTCTCTTCTGCCTTTTATCTCAGGGAGATTGAGAGTATCGTACAAAGACGGAAAACGGATGACGATTACAGTTGAAATAAAAATCGTCTGACAAAAGCTCACATCAAGCTAAACGTATTCTCTTTCTCCATAATATTTACTCGTGCACCGTTACACATAGACGAAAGTGTACGACAGTTGTCAAGGTGTACAAATACATATTATGCATGAAGAAGATTGCATACGTTTTAGCATAAAAGTGAGGTTAACAGAAAGTTGCTTTCCAAGTAGGCTTCATCGTGGATCCTAAAGTAGTGAGAAATGGAAATAGATAAGAAGGGCAAGGGACACAATGCAAAGTTATGCAGGAGTGAAAGTCAACTAGGCCAACCAACGCAACTTTCACTCTAATACCTTATGATAAGTTGACAATTTTCACTATCTCTAATATTCTATCGAATAACTTTGTATGGCCAAGCAATAACCATGGAATCACTGCTTTCTCTCTTAATACAGCCTGACAAGACATCTTATGTGCTCACATTGGAGAATCGGAAGCCAGTGAAAGTTCGTGGATGCTTCATGCACATACATAAAAGAGCGTGGAATGGCTTCATAGTCTGTTTTATTGTATTCTTCAATGTATTCTTATTGCAATTGGGGTGCATTGCGAACGCGCTCGCAGAAGACTTCCTCCACGTGTTCTCATTCTCAACTAAAACTCATCCATCCACAGTTTTCCTCTCGGCTTTCTCTGCTTTCTCCCTTTTCTCGTACATGGTCGTTCGTCGCATCGTCGTTTTGGATAAGATTGAATCCAACGTTTTGAGATTCCTGGAGAGAGCAGTTCCACTTTCTGTGCTTAGCTAGTGAGTGCATAATACATCTTCATCTCTTTGATGTGTTGAATGGTCTTGGAAGTCTTTACTCCTACTTACTAGCAGACAGCCAGGAATAAAACCCAGGGGTAGCTACTACGATATGTCGAACCAAGAACTATCTATATAGACATAAGGATCTTCATAGCAGGACATTGTATTGTGTGTGAGCACCAATTTTATTGCCTCCTCGACTCCATTCTTAGCACATAGCACATAATATCAGTAATCATTTCATATTGTGTGTAGTTTACTTACGACGTACTATGTAGTCCATAAGGATTCCCACGGAATTCCTACTACATACATATAATATATTGCTATGAGCGAGTATATTGGATAAATAAGAAAGATATATACACACCTTATATGTACATAGCTTAACACTTAACAACAATTTAGCTCAAATTGCTTTGCTCTAGCCGTATTTGTATTACAAAAGCCTTACGTTTGACTTTGATTCCTTTATCCGCTACAAGTCCGAATCGTGTGTCTCTCTCTACCTCCTGCACTGCACCGGTTGTGTTCTAGGTGTTGAATAACTGCTGGAGCTTTGCTCGCATCTTCCTTTATCCTTGTCTTCTTGTCTCATTCCATCGCAGTTCCCTACTCCACACATTCACGTTGGTACTTCTTCTTCTCCGTTGCATTCAGAATTGTAAGCGTGCATTTCTGTTTTCTCTTTGGAACCTAGAATCACACTGTTAGGTACACTTGGCTTTCCCTGGCCGTTCTTATAATATTTTCCTTGGAGTGCTAGTGCCTTCCTAACTACTATAAAGTATGGGTATATTCCCTTTGATATCATGTTTACATTGCAAACACTCCCGGTTCAAATCCAACTCTCTCGCTGCACAATGTTGTTATTTATTATTGATTTTCTGTCTGTGCGTTTTTCTAAATAAAAGTTTCATTAATTTCAATGAAGAACGGAATTGAAATATGCTGCTGCTGCTGAACTGGAAGAAGAAATCTTAATACCAGATGGGCCCTTGAGAAATCTTGTGAAAAGCACTAATATTTGAAGGAGAATGGTTTAACTGGATGAATGACTGAATTCTCCTTCAGAATAAATGGTGCTTACTGTCATTGAGAGAGGATTAATGTAAACCGATTAGAATAGAAAACTAATAGTAGACAAATAGATGTATAGCACGCACATAATAATAATAATAATAAAGCAGTTAGTATGAAACTCACAGATCACAAATTTTCACTATATAGTCATTGTATTCGTGTATTGCACCAAGTAGGCTTAGTATTTTGGATTGGATTTTGAAATGGATGTTGACAGGCAAGAGAACCATTTGACATGCAGATTCATGATGATGATTATTATTAAAAGCAAGTGCTGGTGTGGGAAGACTTAAAAAGGACCATGGAAATATTATATAATACCCTAAAATATATCATTGCAAACAACAGGGGAGCACACAGAAGAGCATTCATGTGCTACTGGACTTAATATTAAATGCGATTTCATCGAATACACTTTGTAGTATTATAAGAGAATAGAATTGAGTGGGCGGAGCACAGACAGGACGAAAAGCATTTCAGTGGTACTAAAGAATTTCGTTGGGATCCCTTTGATCTGCAGTAAAAGCTTTGCTGATTAGATTTAATACAGAACGAAATATGAGGGTTTATGAATGAAAACCTCTTAACGGCTCACTGGAATTCCCAAGAATGGTATTTTATATTAAAATTATAATTAAGCTTCAAGATGTGCAGGCCACAAACCTTTTGAAAGGATCGTGTTGTCAGAAATAATTGATCACACTGGTATATTTAAGTATTTTAATTTATTTCCAGTTTAATGTCTTACAAACATTCCTGCAAATGCAATGTTACATTTAGGTTACCTAATTTAATCGTGCATGATATCAGAAAGTGCCAGCAAAATATGCCAGCACGAGAATGCAGTAGAAACACGAAGAAGAAATTGTACTTTCACCACAGAATAAACAAGCTTATGTATACAAATAGGAAGCAATGTGAATAATCCCGAAGAAACTATCACATTTTAGACTTTGTAGTTGGAAATAATAGAAGAAGGGAGTTGCAAATTGCAAAGTTGTGCTTTCACGAGCGAGATTTACAAAGAGAAATTAAGTACCATGTGAAAGCTCGATTGGTAAGAGAACCAAGATTGCCAGATGTGCGAAAAATAAGATTGTGCAATGAAAAGGAAGCTATAAACTGTTAAAATACACTCTGGAGACTATTTAAAGATTGCAAAAGCTTTTTAGAATTACTTTCAGGGATTTGTAATGCGTGTACACAAATATAAATTATATAATATTTACGTATAGTATGTGGGTGTCTTCAGAGAGTACCTAATTACAGAAATAGTAGTAGTAGTAGTAATAAGTATAGTGATAAATATCTTTTGGTCACTGCATTCGTATATAGAGAGAAGGGTATTATGCAGATGTGACAAATGAAGAGTTTATTTCATTTTCGTCTTCCGAGGGAGGTATTGCGTTGGATTCAGTAGTTGGTTGATGTTGACGAGGCCTGGTTGGCCCGGTGCCCTGTTAGCCATGAGACGGTCGTGATCCATGACTGCGTCCACCAAAGCCCTCACTAAGGTATCTGGAAATCCAGCCGTGAAAACAACATTAGAGGCTTAACTTACAGTGTTCCAGCTGGTACTTGAGGGGAATTTAAATAATTATCGCTCCCCTGCACACTCATTTGCATTTCAAAGCAGACGATTCATCAAATTTGACTACCAACTGCCATTTACATATCAGATCAATGTCTCGCTCTATAATACAAATGCATTTAGTGGTTAATAGTACATTCCGATGCACACCCACAACCGACAAAGTTCAGATTATTTTCAGTTTTGTTGAACTCAGTTTGGAATTAGAGACATGAATAGTGAATGAAATGGAAATGACTGCAAGTACGAAGAAACCTGCTATTCGTGAATTATTGCAGGAGGAGAAGTGAGAGAAGATCACTCTCACTACCAATTAGAATTGTCAAATATTCATTCGCGTTGATATGAACGGAAAATGCTTTCAGCTAAAAATACGCCCTGTCCAAGGGCTTAGAATTTCAATGGTAGACAAAATAATTAGTTGTCCTGTGATATTACGATGTGATGTAAAGCAATATATTATTTTCAGCCAAGAGTGCCGCGCCAAGTTTTAGACGCCTCTTTATCAATCTTATGACGAAATATTTGCTTTTGATGTGGAGCAACTATTATCAGGTGGTAGCTAGTCTAAATTTATTTTGCTTCATCGCTTCTTCTCAAAGATGCAATGAGAATGAAATTGAGAAAGACATAATACAGGGGAACACAATATCAGAAGCACTCTGTCTTCCTTAGCGGCTTTATGGAATTCATTTCGTCCTGAGTAAAAATACTTTTACTAAAGACTAGTGAACTATACAATCGCTTCTCTTTTTGTAGCCTCAACTTTAAAATCATACTGTTTTCCCATTTCGCTTTCATCTTCGTGTCTACTTCCTTTAGCAAACAATTTCCCCTTTGATCGTGAACCAGTGTTATGTAAAGTTGAACAGTTGAGACTAAATATCAAAATGTGGATGGTATCTATAATGTATACTACACAACTTACTTTGTAATATATAGAAACTAGTTATTTAAAAGTGAAATTGTCTGTGCAACTGTATAGGAGAAAGTGAGATACTTTCTGCTGTCGATGCGACTCACTGTTACATTTGATGGTAAATTGATGGAACACAAATAGGAAGTGGCGTAGATACTTACAGCTTCTGGTTAAACTAACTTAGGTACATAGCTCTACTCATTATTAATAACGGTGGTTGGTGGTGGTGGATGGGAGAAAGTGAGAGAGTGGGCGGTGAAACTCACCTAGAATAGTTTTCTCCAGATCTTTGGGAATGTAGCCCATGGCAGCTCCGTTCTCGATAACCCGAGTAAACTTTTGAAAGGGATGTTGTTGCTCTTGTATTTGTTCGGTGTCGGGGAGCGCTTGGGAGAAAAGCTCTTTGGCCAAGTGGTAAACAACCACTTCGAGAGAGTATTCTCGCATTTTACTTTCGGCGATTTGCAATTTCTCAGCCACCTCATCGTAGTCCATGTCTTCGATTGAATAAGTTTTCCGCAGCGGGACTAGTCGTTGTGGCTGATCTTGAAAAGATTTTGAATGAATGTCCATTCCGTTGCCGGATTTGACCAGTTTGTCTCCTGCCGACCAGTTATCCGCAGAAGGAGAACTCTCATCATTACTGCTCGTCACTTTAATCGGACTGAAGTCGTAACTGGCTCCTTCCTGATCCATCACGTTGCCACTGCTTACCATTCTTTTCTTAGGGGAGGGCCGCAAAGAGGGGAATCGGTTATGATTTCCTTTTGCTTCTCCTAACACGGGATTTTTCGATATCCAAGACTTCTGCTCGCTCTCACCGTGCTTCTACATGAAACAAATTAGTCACTACAAGGACTGCTGTATTTAATACCAAACATTTTGGACACAGGTATCATTGTGAGGAAGCGTTTACATCCTAATCTTATAGAATGAGACAGAAATACTTTGCTTATGAATTAACTGCATTTCTTTATGTAACATTATCCCATTTTCAGCAGTGTTCCGAATTTACCACAAAGGCTCCATTTTTATAACCCATCTGGTAAAAATGGTAGAAACGGTAAAATAATGTAAGAATAGTATAAATTATAAAGATTTCAAAATCTGTGTTTGAGAAAGGCTGGAAAGGGTAAATTCGGGAAATCTTAATTTTCCCAAGCAGGTTGGTACAACGAATACTAATCTAAATCGCAGAATTTTTCGCCTCTTTTTTAAATCATTTAATATGCCGGATATAACATACACATGCCTCAGAACGAATAAAATTAAACAATAAACTTAAATTAGTGTTCGTGATTTATGTAAAATTATATTTTATCATATTCCCCTCTTATGTAGGTACCACCTAAAATTGTTTGTGCATTAAAACTCATTCCAAAATACCAACACTATTGGTAATATGAGGAGCCCTATCTAAATGCATGTTAATTTTAAGTCCTTTCTGGTACTCCCAGAGGGGCGAGGAGAGAAGCAAAAGACTTCATCTTTATAAAAAAATATATAGAGCTTACTTATATGTGAATGCATCGCGATCCGGCTCTTGTCAAACAATGAACTAAAGATTTTGCATAAAAGCTGTATTTTCACTGTGAAAAGTTACGAACAATAACCTATTCAACAACCTCATCATTTTTATAGCGGCAACAAATTATAAAATGTGTGGTATGTACATTGGAAAAGAATACAATAGGAAAGTATGCTACGTATTTTGTGATACGCTGCTTACGGTCATCATTTGTTGTTGAAAAGACCTAAACTGTGTATAATCTATAAAATCTGTAGTTCTTGTAATCAAAGAGTGACATTGCGTGAGTAATTATTATTATCGGTATCGTTGGCTAGAACTGTAGGGAACTGTAGCTTAATAAAGACGTAATCTGATAGCAGGTAGAAAAAATTAGTTCTTCGAAGTAGGTGAAATTAATCTGCTGTCTGATTGTGCAACTGCCTTATAGCGATAGGAGAATGTAATGGAACAGTGAGCTTACAATGGATGTATCAGCAGCCATTGGGGGCGAGTCAGCTTGATTGACTGGATGTGCTAAAGAAGGATTTCTATTCTTCATCTCAGTCAATTCTTCTTTGACGGCTTCCAGGAACTGGATTGCGTAATCCCGACTGAGCTGAAACACAATTCAATAGAAACACGTGTCCTTCAATCACTCATGCTCATGGTGGAATCGCCATTTATATGGCAGCATATAGCCTTGTTGAAGCATTTGAAGGCAGACTTATTGTGCACATCGTGCATTAGAAATAATATTGTGAAATAGCTTGTGCACAGATCATTTTCTTCTTCTTCTGATGCTAGCGAGATCTCAAAGGTACTCTACATTCTACTACATACATTTTATAAGGATTAGTTGGGTTCATTTGAACTTTGACTGTGAATGGTCTCTTCTTCGGAATTACATGTAAATAGATTCCAATAGTGTCAGATTTGAGTGAACTGGTTCAATTCCTAATAACTTTCCCCTGCCATGGAGCTACCACTGTTCTTCCATAAATGAATCCAAAGCGAGGTTTTAAGCTGAATTTCATACGTAATTTGTAACTCCGCTAAAAAAATCGCTTAAAGAGAAAATTCTCCATTCTTGAGGCTTCACTCCAAAACAAAGGCAAAAGTTTCTTCAAAAGGTACACCGTTTGTTTATATTGTGAAAAGAGCCTTACCAATAATAAATAGCTGTTCTAGTTTACGTACTAATCATTTGAGCGGATAAGTATTTGCAAGGTAAACACCAAAGACACCAACCAGGGTAATCATATTTAATTTTATATTTAATATGATCATATAGATATAGGTGTAGATTGTAGCTAAAGTCGAAAGTGATTTTGATCAAATCTTTATATTGCAGTTAGGAAAGAACGATTGATGCGATAAGGTTGTCAAAAAACGAGCAGAGTTGTCTGGTCGAATGAAACAATTGTGTCAGATCGATTTTTCTTGATCGATGTTTGCCAGAACGAGTCAAATCGATTCTTTTCTTAAATTTATTGAAATGCCTCTGTTGAATCTGTTCACTATATTGTGGTTGTGGTGCACATTACTAGATGATATATGTACCTATAGGTACACGGACATTTTCTGAAAGTGACGTACTCCATGTCGATGACGATAGTGATTTAATTTGGATTTAACAGAGCCCTTCTTCTATGGCTTCCTATATAGATTTATATTTACGTACATATCTACATGCAGGCTTATAAGCATTACATGACTTATGTGTGGATTTTCTGAGGCTACAGCCTACACACGTCGGTTTTCTCGGTGACATTTTAAATTAAATTTGTGGTATTAACTATAGAAAGAAATGATTTCTGGTGAAGCCGAAGCACACAAAGAAAATGTCTATATAAATAGATGTCGATGCAAACTATATATATATACAGCCTGCTCTTTTTTTGTCTGAGGCAGAGCAACAAAGATAAATAGTTTCCTGTCTGATCGTTTACATAAGCTGGTACATAAAAACTGCCATTTACACGAGCAATATTTCCAGATAGATTCTTGCGGGAAGATCTCTGGGGAATACATCGACCCACCTTCGTAGCTTTGTTCGGCATTGGATCAGAAATTGCACACGTACGCAGAGCAATCCCAATTGAACGTATCTGCCTAGATGTTATCATACCGACAAGATGTACGCTTCATAACAAGATTCCAATTCGGAGAGCAGTGTAAATATGCACTTGTAGTATTGAAGAATTAGATTGATTTATATGTCTGTTGTGGAGAGTGGAGATTAGATCCGAGACGTGTAATAAAGATACATTGAATTCAAACCATGAGGAATATAATGTGATGTAACAGTAAAGTGGGTCCATAGAAAAGTATGTAATGTATTACTTAACCACGGTATCAAATCTATAAATTTATCAAATCTTGATACAAATAAATGTTTTCTCATGCAGGGAGAAAGTATGATCACATTACACATACAGGGGCTTGTGCAGCATTGTATTATCGAGAGCATGCACTTTATAAACCCTCGGTGGATTGTGCACAAATAAGTACCAGTAGATCTATTATTACATGATTAAGTTTAGGGATTTATTTGTTTAAATTCTTTGCGGTTGGCAACTTCGAAATATTCGTATTAAAAAATCTAATTCTAATTTTCCACTTCTGCAATTTCACTAACCCTTGAGCAATTCATCCCAGAATGAGACAATCTCTCACAAGTTTATTATTTACCAATGTGTATCGGTATTTATTGTTGGATCTTTAGTTGTCGCCGGGTTTAGAAAATTAGCCCCTTATTCACATTTGGATCAATTCGCTTTGGTTGTAATCTCCTAATGCCAACTTTTGATCATACGTAAACCACGAATGTCCTAGTTCAACGAGAATTTAATTCCACGAAACGAAATCATTTAAAATTGACTGATTCTTGGAATAATTCAAACTTCAACACTTGTCACAGTCTATCCACTGTATATATTGTAATTATGTTATATTTGCTATGTATGCATGTATTCTGAATGAAATGAGTTTTCTGGAATATTACTTTCAAAATGATTAGTGGCACTTACCAAATCCTCTTGGATGAATTCATAAATTGCTAAAGCGACCCCCTTCTCATCACCCGTCCAGAAAATATACTCAGCCACATCTTCTGGCGTGTATTCAGATATGTCCATGTTTTTACTACTACTACTGTTGGTATTATTGGATGGGTCTACTGTTGATTGCAGTCCTGCAGCGCTGTTTCGATTGACCATTAGTCCCAGGCGACCACTCTCCATCCTCTTCTTCGCCTCATCCGTATCTTGCATTGGGTCCATTGATAGCCTCTCCGAGTTCGAATTATCACTTGAGGCTGGAAATTCCTCGTTCACTGTAAAGGCAATAGCAATAATATTTTACTGGATCACATTTCACACATTAATGTACACTCGTGACGCATCTCGGTGAGCTAAAATACTCAGACAGGGTTGGCTTTATAGGATTTAATTATCAATCTACCGCTGTATTGGAAGCATCCGTGGGTGTAATTCGATTCGCGTAGTTCTCAGCAAAACACGTAATGTCATTATGAATATCGCTCTGTAGTTTCCCTCATAAAACGTATTACTGAATCCAAATATTCGAAATTTAGATACAAATTTGTAATTCCGTAAAAATATAATACGGTGAGAAACTGGAATGATGTTACTTTTACTATGAGGTCAATTATTTAGACTTCTCAACATATTTATGGGATGAACCTTTAGGGAGACATTTCCGTCCACAATTTTCTCATTCCTGGAGGGAGCCTTAATTATAATTACTGCTTCAATTTTCAAATTGAATTTGAGACGAATCGCAGCACAGTATACTTTTAAAAACTGTATTACTTGGAAAAGTGAATTTTTGCCAACTAAATATTTTCTTTTAGGAACTTAAGGTCTATATAGGCAGTGAGTAAATAAATAACTTCATGTAGCAATTCTTATGTAAAAGACAAGTCAGTAACATTTCGTTACTCGCTTCATATATCACAATCTGTAGAATTACACGGTGGCTACCTGCCGACTGTAATATGTATATTATCTTTGTTATTTAGCAACGAATATCCTTCGAATCTTTTTTATCACAGTGTGTATTTTATTCCAAAGAATTTTCCCACTCATTCCACTCACCCAGAAACAAAAGAGGAAAGGAAGCATCATTATTTACTAATCCTAGATTAAGACCTTTGCTTATTTCTATCCCCTTGATTGAGCTTCAATTTTGTCCGCTTTTCTTGGTTTCCCTGTAATTAGAAAGTAAGTCAGAGAAAGCAAGTCTCCGAGAGAAAGAGAGAGAAATTAGGAGGAAACGACCAGTGCTTTTCTTTCATTCAGTCGAGTGGAAATGTCTCTTCGCTGCTCTCGTCGTTCCTGATTACATTTCCCCACCAAGAAGATGTAACAAAAACCAATAAGTAGTGGTCGGATGTAATAAACTGCTATGGATTGTAGAACCAACAACATTTGTTATCCAATCCAGAATTGTAAAGGAACCCAACCAAGCCAACCGTGTGTATGTACAATACGCATGTTTGTGTATTTACTACAGATAGAAGTACTTATACATCGTAGCACTGCTCGAAATTCCTTTCGAACGGAGAACCCCAAAAGGTTACGTATACACAATCGTGTTGTTGTAAAGGCTTTGCAAAGGAATCGCTTCGAGCTGGATGGCTCATCGTATTGTAAGTACAGCAGCTTCTGTGTATACAGCAGAGAAAGAGAGAGAGAGAAGTTAAATTTGGTTGGGATTCCCGATGGGACCCACACTGGCAAACAAGCATTCTTTGCTCTACTCTTGTCTGATCTAGTCTGGCTACCAGTCAGCTACAGAAAATTCAAGGCAGAATAAATACATTAAACTGATTGCAATGCAAACATGCTTTATTTTGCCTTGTGTTCCTTCTCCTTTAACGGACTAAGACATATTTGGCATGGACGGCGACGACGAATTCCCAATTGCTATCACACAACAGCCTGCCTTGTAGAATGTTTGGATGCCATCGAAACATATTTACGGAGCAGCACACTCAAATGTCGTAATGGCATTGAGCATTGAACTCAAGGGAGGAACTGTTGTTGTGACTGAAGGTGAGACAGTCGACAGGGGAAAGTTAGGATTTAGAATGGAATTTCCATACAAATTTCTATTAGAGGAGAAAGCTAACAGCTAACCCTCGTACAAGATGAAAATTTCCATTTGTTGATGCAACGTACCATAAACTAGAAAAATAATAGCTCCTATAGGAAATTTGTATGAAAATTCTACCGCTATATAATACCTACATATAACTCTATCTGCAAGGACGACGTATGCAAAATTCAAACTTTCAAGTACAATGGTGCACTCAGTCAGTTTGTATGCGTATGTCTTGTGCTCGTTTTCACTGCCTTGCATGTAAATAAGCTAGATGGAATTTCCGTGTCATCTTATTTTATTCAGAAATCTAAATATTATGCATTGCGCACTCTCCCCTGTGTAAACGACCCTGTGCACACATAATGTATTAACCAGATAAGACAGAAATGACGATAATAATAACATTGAGCTATGTGAAAAAAAAACAAATAGAATACAAAATATAATCCAGTCCTATCTGCCTGAGCAAACACAAATCATACTTTGCGATGTAAGCCGACATCTGCCAACTTTCCCTTATCCATTTCTGCTATCATGATGAATTTCTGCTGATGCACTTTGAAAATAACCCCGTAGACATTATTAGAGACGGAATCGATGCAAGAACTCACAGCAATTGTATCTCTCACGAACGTGTCATTTGGAGAAAATCTTTGCTTTTATTTACCATCACGCTTTCCTTACTATTTATATACTGTATATAATGTGTATACTATCATAGAACATGAAAAGCCCATCCTAAAAGGTTATAGGTACCTAATACACATTTTTACCGCTTTATCAAGATAATGCAGGCTATGGCTTCACTTTGCCCTTTTCTACCTTAACAAGGTTAACTCTTGTGCGTAGGAAGACGAAATCTGTATCTTGGTGGCTTTTGGGCAGAAATGATCAAAGTATTTCTATGTACTGTTTGAGTTGTGAAGCCAATGTCAACAATGGTATTCAAACATTGTGGTGCTAAATGAAAGTCAACAGGATACGTTTGAGTCTCGCCGACGAAAGATTTCCTAATGTAGAGTAACATTAGAAATTTAATCAACGCAAGAGCTAGAGACGACTTTCGTCGGTGGTTACAATTAGAATCTTCTTGTGTTGAAGTTCCATGTTCGAAATTAAAGGGACTACCTTTCAAAGCTGCCATCTGATGCAACAGAATGCTGTTATTTACTTATCCCCAACTAAATCTAACCACCATTTGACTCTTTGGTATTCAAAAGGCTACAAGTATAGTATAATATGTACTTATAAATACATGTATGGATTTGGCATGTGTTCATATCCAATAACAAATCAAATGGCGGCTCTGCCACTTTGCATAGTCGCCCTCTGGATCTTGTGTGCATTGTGTGTACAATGGAATTGGGCATACTTAATCAACCTTGCTGCCCTTTCCCATTATCGGCTTATCTTATATAAGAATTGAGTTGAGAGGGGATGGGAATTGTAAATCTAATTTCGGCTCGTGCAAATGCATGTGCCTTCTGTGGAACGTTGGTGAGCATATGTCTAGTACATTAAATACATAAGCGTCAACTGTGTTATGGTTCTAGTGCTACTACTGGATTTAAATATATACACAGTGACTCTGTACATGTTTGCTTCGCTGGCGCTGATTTGATCTTCTCTGTAGACGACTCTGGGCTCCTGACTTATGTATGCGTTGCCTTACTTTTCCGCTTGTTCTGCTCTGGAATTTATTTATGTATGACTTGAATTCGCATGGCCAGATACACTCCTACGCAAGTTTGCCTATGCTATAAGCGTACAGCTAAAAAGTTTTTCGTTCACATTATCAGAAATTGTAAGGTACAAGTTTATAGTGTTCGAGAGAAGATTAAATTTGGAGAGAATACTGTATACTCTGCTGTAGGGAGATAGCGGTTGCAAAATTCAACACTCGTGGGACCTCAGTGCATCTGCACAATTAGCTGTAAGGTTAATTTAACGTGAAATCTGCAATGTAATTATGTTAATGCATACAAATGGTATTTGTGAGTACCTGGTAGTTTTGTAGGACCTTGCGGTTTCGCGTTAGTTGTGGGCGAAGAAGTTGTGCTTTTGGAGATTGTGTCGGTTGTGGGGTTAAGTTCTCCAATGTTGCTTGTCTTCATGGAAAGGCCAATTTTTAAATTCTTCAGTTCCATTTCTTCTTTCTGCAATTCAGTCATAAATTGGTTCAAATCTTGTCCCCGTAAAATTTAAAAGGCATTAGAGATTAGATACAAGATGGTACTTTATAAGAAGAAATTATATATATAAACACATTCGTATAGGTATAAGAGAACTATTTCTTTATATAATACGTACTACATCTGTATCTTTTGTAGCGAGAAAAGTGATTACAGCAGAGTGGGCCATCTCTTTGAAAAACTGTCCTTTTTTAATATTTCGTAGAAAAGTGATGCATTCCATTCAATCCAAGTTGCTATACTTTGATCCCTAGCTTCCCGTCTTTTGAAAGCCAACGCAGTAATTCTCGAAATTAATTGAGTTGCCTGTAATGTGTTGCTCAATTTTATTATCATCAGTTTTCAGTTAGGCGCAAAAAAGATTTTACCCCCTACACTAAATTTACTGCACAACACTATGGGACTTTTCGAGTAGGACATGAAATACAGAGATCAGTTTGTCATCAGCGTTCCAACAGATGCAGCACTCTGAGACCGTGAATTGTTCTACTATTGTGTCTGTATTATAAATCCAGCAAGCACCCACACACCGATACAACTAAAATCTTAATGGACTCCCGTGATGACATTAACGTTGCTTTCACTATAATGTCGTTATTGATTTTTATTTTAATTATGCAAAAGCCCAACAAAAGGGAAATAATGAACACAAACAGTTGTGTGCTGTAATGGAAATGCCTGTAGCTTGAGGCAAAGTGTTCTACAATGAAGCCGTATTTTATCGCGCTGACTTCATTGTATAAACATAAAGAAAACAGTAAAGAGCCAGTGAAATACATAAGTGAAAGTGAAATGAAAGAAGCCATAGATACAAAGTTCTTGGGTGAGCGGTCTATCTCTGGCTTTCATGTAATCAGCAGCTGAAGCTGAAACAGTTGAGCGCATTATGTGAAGAGTCATTAGAGCAGATATTTACTTTTCAGTATTCACATTTCCCTTTCTATTCATCAGCTCATCCACCAGCACCAGGCAATAATGGCACAAACGGAATTCTCTTTACCACCATGACCGCCCTTCTGAGCTCGTTTGTTAACTTTAATGTTGAAACTTCAAAAATGGCATACTTGGCAAACTAAAAGTCGGCAACTTTTCCAAGACCGTGTTGTCATTCAGTTCCTGTTGGTCCAAGTCAGGACGACTCCGGTCTAATTATTAGTCATTTCATATGTTGTAAACTTTTCTACTCTGACTTTTCTATTCCACATCACCGTGCATAACGTTAACTACTTTGCCAGAATGGAGGCTAATCAACCGTCTGGTTATTTCCTTTGAAATCTTAAAAGGGATGCCTACCTTATTTACTTTCACTGACAACGTAGAAGACACATAAAAGAAGCAGCATTCACATGGGATTTTTGTACGCCCACCTTACATTAGCTTAGCACTTGTTAGTATTCGAATTCAAACAGAATTAAACAACTTGTGAAGTAGCACAAATTATGTTTATTCCAAGCTTGCTCTGATTTCACAAAGCAACTACTTGTATAAATAAAATTCTTAAAATAGAATTTGACATTGACAAAATACTAAATTATGTAATTATTACATGTTCACATCAAAATAAATAAGTAGAATATAATTTTTAAAAGTTCTTACAGGAGTCCATTCTGAATTCTCGTTCATTGATGGTTGGGAACTCCTTGACCCTTCCAAATCGTCATCTGTAATCAACAAAACAATTCTCATTTTACGATATTGTCAATATTTACATAATTTCACCTTGTACTATAGTTGTGCGAGTGTTTATCTATTAAACTGTGTGAATAGACTCATTTGTATATGCAAACATAAACTGAAGTGGACTTTTTCTGACATACCAATCATTTATTAATTTTTATGCATGCTGCCCGTGTAGAATACATTATGTAAATGATATTTCTCAATATAAGAAATATAGCGCCCAGTACTTATAACTTTAAAGAGCTATGAATACCATGAAAATTACATCGCTTTCTCTCGGGCTGGTTGACGGTGAGCAATGTTCCAACATTACTATATTCTGTATGCTCAACAGTACTTTTCAGCGTGTCTGTATCTGCTCTAACTGGAACTGTCAAGTTAGTACCACCATCCATCTTGCAAGCGCACAGTGGAAATTAATTACGAGGTCCTTCTGCTGAGCGAAACCGTCTACAATAGTGACTCGGGCAATAAACGGAGCTTTCAAAAACAAAGTGATAATGTAAGGGAACACGACATTCAGCTTTTTTCACATTTACTTTCTGTCGCTCACAGATGCTCTCGTACAATCGTTTGTTTACAGGTATAAGTTTTAGTTCTTACTGTGAACTGTAGTTGACAAACATACTCGTTGTTTTGATTCAATAAGTAAAAAGGATTGTATCGCATGAAGCAGTAGGCGGTAACTTATTGAGCGAAAAGCTAAATTCTCACATTGCTAAAAGCTAACGGAATCGCTGGGTTCATGGAGTACAGATTCCATTAAAACTCAAGACGACGATTTCTCAAATCTATTTTTTTGTAAAGAAACACATCGAAATGTATTTCAGATGTTTTATTGTAACACTCATCCTCAACTATATAAATAGTACAACTTTTTTCAGTAGTGGAAAATATAAATTCCTTTTCTCAAAAATGAGTTCAAAACTAAACTCAATTTATTATTTAGCACGTTCCTTAATGTAAATGTTTACTTTAAAACTCAATTTTATGTAACAGCTTTTGATAGAATGACTTTTTAAAATGAAATTCATATAAATAGCTTATTTTCTCCAAAGCACTAAGATTTTTGAAGAGTTGCAAATAATTACACAAAGCAAACCTGTGTTGTCCTTTGGTTGTCATTTAAATAATACAAATATTACATTATTCGAAGTAATTTCTGAGTTTTGCTTCACATGAATACTTCAGTAGTAGGTATACTTACCCCTGAACCGATTGAAGTCATTGAAGTACAGTATATTCTGTTCTGTTGGTTCAAAGAGTTCAAATAGACTTCATTGTGTTAGTGCTGTATGCTTTGGCTAAAGTAAATACTGGGCAACAGCATCAGTATTTACCCAACTAATTGGAATAGCTTGTAAGATTATTAAAATACAAGCACATGGAACTCGCTTTCTCCCTGATGGATAGTGAAAGGACGTATGCGGGGCAAGCGACACAGATACAAAGATACAATAAACTACATCAGCTATATTTCGCCACAAGAGAGAACGTGAAGTCTGAGTGAGCATTTGAAGTTGATTAAAATTCAAACTGGTTTGTATTATATTCTTTATTGGTTTTTCTCTTCTAGGACGAAAATAGAGTCGACGATATTTGTCAGGAATCGCCTTACGCATTACGCGGTGCGTAAAACGCAGTGCGTAAAAGTGCTTTAAAGCGCGTAAAAATACGGGTACTTATTTTACGCAGTGCGTAAAAACAAAAATAGG
>JABASC010000358.1:0-44448 GCA_019776185.1 Plutomurus gul
GATATATTTCAAGCATTATATAAAACGGCCACTATAATGTGTCCGAATACGGTACGTTTAAAAGTGTTGGCTAAAGAGAAAACGAAGTTTTCTTACTAATGTTTAGGAATGTGGATATTTTTTCAGCTTCCATTGTTTGACTCCCCACATCTGTATCTGTATCACGACTGCCACGGCCACGGATATCCACATTTTTTAAGGCAGGAAGTTTTGACAATTTACTTTTTGATTTGATTCCTTGCCCTTGAAATTATAAACAAACAAGGGTCAAAGTAAGGCAGTGGTTGCACAATGAAGGGCGACTAAATGCTGCCAAGAAACCTAACCTAACCTATCCATGTATAAATGCAAGAAAGAATAAATGTTGCTAAGTATTTCTAACATGGATAGGTAGGAAAGGTTTTGAACGGCTGCCCGCGGTACAACCACTGCCTTACTCGGACCCAAACAAGAACAGTTTCGTCCAAAATGTCAAAATTTCGTCAAAAATGTCTCAAAATTGCTCAAAATTGGTCCAAATTGCTCAAAATTAGTCCAAAATATCTCACATTCGTCCAAAATACATCATTTAAAATTCAATGTTTTAGGATGCTATTAAAATTATTACAATCAACAATAAGTATCATTCACGTTTTTACGGTTAATTAGATTATTACGGTTTCGTCGGGCACCATCCCCGATTTCATGTTTGGATGCACTTGTGAAACACTTTTTCTTTTCAGCAGATGCTGAAGGCACATTGGAAGTTGTGTATCCACTATTCCCAAGAACTTTACCTGGAAATGAAATTAATACTAATAATCCAACCGCGCTGTGTGCTCAATTCATTAGAATTAACGTCCTCGTTGTTGATTGACAAGAATGAATGCGAAATGTGACTTAGTACCAAAATTTCCTGATATAAAATCTTCGAGGAGATATACACGAGTAGTCAGCTTAAAAACTGCATCTTTTAGAGATTGAATTTCGACGGTTGAATCAAAAGTTATGTCCTTTCGCGACGCGTTTTGAAAAACCTCTTCCATTTTAAATTTAAAAAATTGTAACTTAAATTTATTAAAATAATTAAATTTATTTAGAAATTGCCGTAGTATACTTTGTTATTGAAGATGCATGAATGTGGGCGCCAATTTTATGTTAGTGTCAGATACCCCAATGATTCCGTCTTTCTAGTAGTAGAGGTCGTCCTGATTATATTTGTATGAGATGAGAAAGGCTTCGTCGTCGCACATTGGGCTAGCGGAGGGCAAAAAAGCTCAAAATTCCGTTTTTGACGGACTAGGGTGTATTTTTTTGCGCTGAATCCGAATATGAAAACCGTTTTTTAAAAAAGTCACTTCTTACCCGGAGAAACCGAATTTTCGGGGTTTTTGAAAAAATGATTTTTTCGTCACCTACAATGAATTCCTATGTCACTTTTACACTAGATTATGTCATTTCAATTTTTATCGGGTACTTCCTGACCTCCAGGTTTTCGGGGAATTTGAAGTCATACGTAAAATTTAACATCAGATTCGTTTTCAGGAGGTGCGATTATGGTAGAATCGATATTAAACAAGTCGATTTAAACATGTTGAAACTTGACCTACACTGACCTTTACCAGGTCATAGCTGCGTTTCCGCAACTTTCCGAACAAACTTTTTCATGCTAAATCAATGTCAGGTACTTCCTCTACCTCACCATAAGTATTGCAGTGTACAGCAAAGTGCAGCAAAAAAGTTATTTCAACCACAAAGTACGTTTTCATTTCGTTGGAATCTGAGGGGGCTTTGGGTACATAATGGCACAATTTCTTAAATTTTTCCTTTTAGCTAATTTGTTTGCGTAAACCAACTTAAAACACAGTAGCAGGGAAATCGGTTGGAATAGCTTGCACCCCACAGACAGAACCTTCTGTCAGAGTAGATACGGGAGAAACAAAGAGTAAGAAGTGCCTTTATTTCTGGTTGTTGCTTGGTCAAACTACGTTTTATATATGGTAGATATTAGAGAGTTATCGCAAACGACGTAAAACGTAAAACCTTATTTTTAAAGTCATGTCATGCCACGCTACGGGAGAACAACACGAATGTATATGGGAGCAAACACTTTGTAGCCAAGCTTGCAAACAGTCGCGTTGTTGGCATGGATACGAAGGAAAAGAACGAATTGTGAAGGAAATTAGGCCTCTTGTTTGGTGCAAACGATGACAGCAAAACCAAGTCACTGAAGAGATACACTAGAACGCTTCTAGTTTTTTCTATATGAAAAGATGTTAGATGCACGAAGTATCCAAGATAGTATTAAGTTTCAGAGAGCAGCGCTTACAGAGGAACATGAGGACTTGTTCTTTGGTCCTCCTCTTGTCTCGGCCCACAAGGGATCACACCTCCCAGAAAGTGAAATTTAACTGGACCTAGAACAGACAGTCTTGGTCCTGTGTCGCTTTCAAATGCTGATCGACGGTAAGCTACCTGGAGATAAGGTCGTGCTGAAGCAAGTCTAAAGAGAGCGCATTGCATATCTATCCCGATGTGTATTTCCAACAGAGGTAATATTTGCTCTTGAATGTTCTGCAAATTTTCAACATTATGGGGCCTATGAGATCGTGTGGGAGAACACAGCAGCACCCACATACTCAGATGCAAGGTCATCGTATATCCGTTGCAGTAAAGTTAGTCTCGACCAGAACTGTACATTCAGCCATAGCCGAAAGAATTAAATCAAAGCGTCGGAACCGTTCACCCTCGCCAAAACGTGCAAAATCGGTTCAATATTGTTACAAATTATGAGTTCAGTTCAAAGTTAAAAGAAAGAAAAGCGTTCGTTACTTGGGAGGCATTCGAATGCCGTTTTAATTAAATTTTTTGGTTATTGGTACATTCACCCGTACCAAGATCACCCCAAACCCAAAGAGGTGCTGCCAAAAAACCAGCTCGGAAACTACTTAGACCTGGGCTTAGTCCAAAATCCAGGACATTAGCTGGTGCTTTTGTCAGCTGAGAGTGAAAGCGACCACAGAGGAAGGGCTTACTGATGCAGTTGACGAGGAAACGACCAATATTAGCATGGGAATCAAAACACTAAGTGAAAAGATCGAGGAAAACGCCATCGGGACGGTTTTAAGTGCCGGCATAACCATTCTCGACAGGCAAGTGAAAACATACAAAGAGAAACATGAATGGCGCATAGGAGCAACAACTTGAAAACCGAATGAAAATGCTTAGGGACATGATAAAACGATTGAGTAATGAGGAAAATTATTATCTGTATATAAACCAACTCAGAAATAAAACCAAACCAGTACATTCTCAACTGTATTCAAATAGTCTAGTGCATTTATTACTAACTTGCATATACGATTATGAAGTGACGAATAATTGCGGTACGCCACAGTAAGGTCAGAGTACGTATTGGTGTACAGATCTAAAAAGGAATAAATTTTTAATTATAACACAACAGACAATATTAAACCGAGATCGGATCGGTAGACAAAAAGTAACATGTATTTGTTAAAACTTGTATTTTTCTAATCGTTTTTCTATTCATTTCATACCAATTCTATTTTACTGAAATAGTGGCGTATTGAGTAGACTTTGGTTTCTCCAACTATAACAATTTCTGTCTTATATTCCCATTCCACACAATGCAGTGGC
Source organism: Plutomurus gul (assembly GCA_019776185.1). Classification (NCBI taxonomy): domain Eukaryota; kingdom Metazoa; phylum Arthropoda; class Collembola; order Entomobryomorpha; family Tomoceridae; genus Plutomurus; species Plutomurus gul. The sequence goes on from JABASC010000358.1 coordinate 3,637, forward strand.
CACCGTTTTCGTTTTGTGCATTCTTCTTCTTTCTTATGATCAAATTTGGAATTAACTGGCATTATAATAAGTTGTTTAAATTGTTTAAAGCTGTAAGCGGCATACCTAAGCCAATTGACAGACTGCAATAAAAAAAATCCTCGAGAATGGGGAGCAAAAATATTTAAAATATGTTCCGAAATCCCAAAATAAATATTTTAAAAACGGTGAAAAGAACATAGATTGGACTAAATTCGAGACATTTAAAAATGTTTCGTTAGAAGAAATTCAGTCTTTGAAGAAGTTGGTGACCAATTCTACGAAAATAAGAAGAAAGCCATAGATTTTGAATAAAATCAAGAACTTACCAGCACAGGACGTGAAAAGCCTGCGTTCTCTAAGAAACCCGCGCTTGTGGTGGGTCCTGTGGTGGTAGCCGAGGAAGGGCGGTGGAGCGATTACGACGAAAATAACATAATTTCTTTGGATTGCGAGATGGTTAATCTAAGTATAAGAACGCATTGAATAAATTGGAAGTGGCTACAATCAGCATTTTCAACCAAAAACATTTTTGAGGTTGGTAATATTTAAATAACTTCCGAGTTGAGTTGTGACAGGCGAGCAATCAACACGTATTGGAATTTACTCTCTGAAGAAAGTGCAAGTAAGCGGAATGTTTGGGCGCGGCAATGCAGGACGGCGTAATTTACAGCGTTCAACTGATAATGAAAATAGTGCTAGCACGCCTAAAACGCCAGCGCAGAGTCCGTTACAACAACAGGAGAATAAGAAAAGTGCTCCCTCCCATGACTGGAAGTGCTGACGACAAATTAAATGCGCTGTTGGATGGGCAGAGTGAAATTCTAACTCAACTGCAAGACAAACAGGATAAATACGAAGGGCTACTTGAAAAAGTGAAGGAGCTCGGCAGGGAAAATGAATACCTGAGAAGAGAGCTTAACACGACAACAATTAGGATTACGGGACTAGAGGAGGGGCAAGGGGAGACATACAGTCAACTGGAGGACAAGGTGAAGGAGCTGATGAGAAAACTGGCAGTGCCCCTGCCAGACTGCAGAGAGATGAAGAGGATCGGCCCGAGGGGAAGGAGCGACAGACCAGTGATAGTTAATCTGCTAAGGAAAAATGACAAAATAGCGATCCTTTCGGTGAGGTACAAGGCGGGTACAAGAAGGTTTACATAGATGCGGAGAAAACCAGGTTCCAGCAATGGGAGGGGAAGGCGTTGAGGGATACAGCGAAGGCATGGTCAATGAGGATGGTCAGGTAGAGCAGTGCTGAGACGGGGAGCCCGTGGAGACATTTTACTACATTAAAGATCTAATACTTTAAATAGGTTATATAATAATGGTAGTTGCCAGGGAAAAAGTAGTAGTTAATGGGGTTGTGTGTCAGTGGAACTGCGGAGGGTTGAGACAGCTCTATGAGCTATATGATGGGGACTATAAGGCAATATTAGGTAATGATATAATATGCTTAACGGAAACTTGGCTAGACAAGGGGCTGGTCCAGGCTGATTTCGAAGAATTCTGGATACTTGAATCGCCTGCTAACCGAAGGTTCGAAAAAATGAGGGCAAAAGGCGGCTTGATAACACTGGTAGGTAAAATCAGTAAACGGAGCGCTAGACTACTTGCGAAGGGAAGCTCGTTCATCTTCACTTTGGTATTAGAGCTTATAGTTGCATCGTTATACCTGCCAGGAGACGAAGATATCCATACACAACTGATGGCATTAGACGAGGTAATGGAGAGAATGCAGGTTGAGTTCGCAAATGTACCCATTGTGATATGTGGTGACTTCAATGCGTCGACAGGGAGTGTGGGGGACCTCGAAACAGTCTGGACCCGGGGAGTCCCTGGGATTGAGAGATTCAGGGAAAGTAAACATAATAAGGTAAACAGCAGAGGTAGGGAATAGGTAGCTTATGCGGAGAATTATGGGTTAATGGCAGGGCTGCCGGTTATATTCCGGCAGAATTCACGTTTATTAATCACAGTGGGAAATCTATCATAGACTTATTTTTGTGCAATAGCTATTCCCTAGATCACATAAAGGAAATTGAAGTAAATGAATCATGTACTCAAGGTCACCTTGATACTACTTACATTCGACCAACCTAGGCCAGTGACTAGGTCAGGCAAACAGGAAGAGCCCAAATGGAGAGAGGAGGGTAAGGAAATTTACCAGGAATGTATGGCTGGGGTTGGAGACAAATTGAAGGATGAGGCAAGCACGTTACGGGGAAGATAATAATAGGGTAAAAATGTCAGAGAAATTTTCATTCTATGAGAGCTATGTGAAGCCTGAAGGGGCGGAATTCTTGAAATTATCTCTGAATATCAATAAGAAGAGAGTTATAGCTGAAGCTAGGCTGCGTAATGACTATATCAGATTAGGCAAGCGGGGATGTTGGCTCAGCCAAAACGAGTTATGCTTATTTTGCAATAGGGACAAATTGGATACTCTGCCATATGGTATGTGAATGCCCAGTTCTTCGATGCACGAAATTTAAGGACTTAAGTGTAGAGGAATGGCACGCGGCTTTGGAAATAAATAGTAATGAGGAAGGCTCGGGGATATGCAACGGCATTCAGGCAAGCGCTAGGTTAAGAATGGAATATGAACTTCTATGAACTTCTATGCGGAATGACTTCTAACTTTACAATTTCGCTCACCTGATAACTACCCGCTTTATGAAATTGGCCACCAGGGCTTTATTAGCCTTGGGTAATAGAGTTTCTACGGGTTTTGAATCACCGCACGGGTAATAGGAAATATTGCTGATGCCTTCAAACTTTTAAATTTTGTAACATCAGCTCACCTTTGACATAATTTATACTTGAATGGAGCCGCATTTGCCCCGTCTCTTCAAGAGACGGGTGACTCCTAGTGTATTCAGAGAACTAAAAAGCCAGATTTTTGGCTTTTGGCTTTTTTAGCTTAAGCAGGCTCACAAATTTAAAAAAGCTGGTGGCTTATTGGGCTTTTTTTATAATAAATAAGGTATATTACACCTAGCTAACAGCTATTTGCTGTCACAAAACTTCACAGCAATAGGAGTTGGAAACAATCACTAGTAAAACTAATTGATAGAGGTAATTAAAATTAATTTATGAAGTAGTGATATTGGATTACATAGTTGTATTCACAGTTGCAATGGCATCTGAGTTTACAAAATTTTCGATATATTCAATACGACTGTTCCAAATAAAGTTCAACAGATTAATTTCTGTATGATGGTTTGAGTTTGAAGAAGAAATAGCTGCCACTCATATTAAATTGTAGACAGGTTTCCAGCTTATTTACGCCTATTACACTAAAAAAGCCATTAAAGCTAAAAAAGCCGAAAAAAGCTGGCTTTTGGCTTACAAATTTCTAAAAAAACTCGGCTTTTTAGTTCCCTGTAGTGTATTCATAAGTGACAAAAATAACAATTGTAAATCGAATAAGCTTCATAGTTAATAATATAAAATCCTTCGCTCTTACATATGTGTGACAAGCTCATATTCAAAGAACGGACAAGATATGAAAAGTAACTATAATATACATATTATGTGGTTACATCCATACCACGCGTTTATTCTCAGAGAAACTTCTGCTGTAGGACAATGTAGCTTTACGTGAGCTTTAGGAGACTGCTTGCTTTCTTTTTATCAGGTCAACGAATATCGGTTTGAATTGCGGAATGAAAGCATTTCCCGGTTTGTATTGAAGAGAAGTATCCTGCCTGCTTTTGACTCTAAAATCGTGTAGGAACCGAGCAACGATCAATTTCGCCATTTGATATCCCCACTTCATCCTAGAAAATATGAACCCTCCGTTTATGCACTTTTACATTGTACATTAGCGTATTTAATATTTAGTAAAGCTCATACCCCTAATTTCAAAGCGTAAACATATTTTATCTTCATTATTAAGCTTAGAATTAATAGTTTTAGGGATTTTGATTAGTTTTTTTACCCAGCGCAGTTCTTTGGCCCGTGTCCAAAGGTGGAAAAAGCGTACGGATTCATGTCTCCTTTATTTTCTGGCATAAATCTCTCCGGATTGAAATGATCTGGATTCTTGTGAAAGTCTGGATGTCTATTCGTGGCCCACAGTGGGAATATAATCGTCATTCCTTTGGGGATTCTGAGTCCATCGTGTTCCCATTCCTTAGTGCACACCCGCTCGGCCCGAATAAATGCGGGGATCAATCTGTACATTTCACTGAAGCAAGCTGTCATATATGGCATAACATTCACTGCCTCATGACCGAGCACACCGTCGTATTTCTCGTAAGTAGCGTCTACCTCTGCCAATAACCGATCCTGCAGCTCCTCGGACGCTTGAGACAAATAGTAAATAAAAAGTACGATCGGTGTACCCGCCGAATCGTAAGATACGAGGAAAAATTCCATGGCTTGTGCGAGTACGGTCTCCTTCGTGATTCCCAGTTTACGGAATTCTGGAGTGTTAATTCTCTCCCAGAAATTCAGAAGGTTACCCAGAAAGTCGGGCTGTTGAATGTTGTTTTTAATGCGACTCTCCAGCATGTTTGTAACTATTTGCGATATTTTATCCAGTCCATCCTTTGGCATCATGGGGAACCAACGACGAAGAAATGGAAGCACCACTGTTTCAAAATTATCATTCAATTTTTTTTAATCTTGCCACATTATACATAAATATTGTTGTATTGTCCTGTAGTATACGATAAGTGCTGGCAAAGTATCTGAAGTATTACTTGGCACCGTGTACGTCAAGAAATTATGCTGGTTGTCTTCTCCGAGAAGATAACGAAATAGGTCACATATTTCATTGTTCGGGTCCTTGTTGTCTTTGAATTCAATTCCACAGTAGCATTTACCCACCATGTCAACTATAACCATCCTTAACCACCTGAAATTAACAATTAATTGAATATGTTTGTAAGGAATATTTTAATAGTAGAAGAAAAATGAATATCTGCACCGTAAAAACTAATTATTGAACTTACTTATTAAATATTTTTATAATTTATTTTAACAGATTGTTTGTGTTGACATATTACACAAAATTAAAGTTTACTTTTAGTAGTTGACAATTGATAAAAATTATGTAAATGTGACTGTGTAGTGAGTATTTTATTTCACGTTTATGTTTGATTCATTCATACATAAATACATAGTTCATGAAATATAATTCTCGTTTCTTATAAGTTATTTATAAAGTGCTCTATATTGCCGATCGATTGGATGTTGTGCATGATGATATTCGACATGGTCATATCAAGTACAGTTCATGTTGTATCCTAACGAGATCTATGTATATATTTACACGCATTCAGCAGGCATTATGACATAACTTATTGATTTTTCCATTAAAAATCGTTTTTCAGAGCATTCGGAATGCAAGTGATGATCTTTGTATTGTATTCGTAAATGCTTTTTCTATGCATGCCATGATGCCGATTATTACCTATTTACACGATCTCATTGCAGCGACCAAGACTTCAGATGCTATTATGCTATAGAGCTTTATTTTTAATTACTGGTTTAGCTCAACTGTAAATATCCCGCGAAGACGTTTTGCAAACGACTTTAAATTCTTGTGGAGATTATTTAACTTTTACACATTCGTCTCTGCGAGAAGGTTTCACAGAGACTTTTCATGATCATAAACTTAACTATTCTGTGAGCGGGATAAAATTACGGAACTACTATATAACCTTTTACATGAAATTAAAACACAAATAAGTTACTACTAATTAATAGTACGAACAGAGACTATACTTTTTGAACTCAAATTTTGTGATTTCATCGGAGCTATTTGCCTTTAAGTCCTTTACATGCTCGTCAACCAATACCCGCAGAGGGTCGCTCATTTGCTTGATACGGCTCCCTGTGAACGAAGTTGTCAAAAGCGAACGAACGAGTTTCCATTTATCACCTAAAATATTAGAATGGGATTATATTGACTGCTTAACGTAAGTTTACTACATATTGCGAGAATTGCGACGAGTCTTCAAATGCAATGACCTTGAATCCAGTCAAGTCCTTCGTCAGCCACAGGATGACCGAAATCTGCAATGTTTCTTTCATTAAAATGGTCATAGTGTTTCACCATAATTAATTTGATCAGGTCAGGATCATTTATGTGAATCTGCGGAAATTGTCCTTCATAAATCTGCAATAGTACCAATATAAAGATCAATTAGCGTTTTGGCAGTTACACAAGTATATAATTTAAATAAAATAATAATTATAATCACTGATAAGAACCTTAATCATTGCTTATTTTGTAAAACATTACTCAGTCGGTCGGTATTCATCTTTTTAATTACAATCTACTATTTTTATGACAAATAAACACAAAATGCAATTATTTATTTTGGTTGTGCTTTACGTGCTAACAACGTTGATCAAAGGAACCGACAGGAACGGATAGATAACCAATAAAAGTAATAAACATAATTTCCCCCCCGAAAAAAAGCTTTCTAACCTTTATGTAAAGTAATTTTATTTAACTGGATGGAAAAAATGAAATCTTACTCCGTATACAGGCCCATACTTTTTCATTCTGGAAATGTCCTCATTGTGTTGAATCTTTTGATATCCATATGGATCGCTCCCCATGCAAAATGTTGGCGAAATTACAGGAATACCCAGTACCTCCAGAGTACCATAATATCTCCTGGCATAAAAAATAAGTGCTCCCACTGCTGCTCCCAGACACACCACTAAACTTATGACTACATCCAGCATTTTCCTGATTTTATGTTACTGCAATACTCTTGCTCTCTGTATGTATATTTATCTATTCATTCTGCGTCTTATGTGTAAAATTGTGTAGGAAAGAGTGTTATTCAATCAAGAATCAAATTGCAACTGAACTGACGATGAGTGATTGAATCTGCTATACAAGCTGCATCCAAACACATAATTATGCCTATCTTATAACAGGATTATTGCTTAACACTTTGCAATTGTCCGGTTTTAAATGCAAGGAATGAAGTTGAAGTGTACGCAGAAGGTAAAGTGTTAAAACGTATAATTCCTTGACGAAGGAATTATTTAGCATTCGTGGTCGAGTTTGGCATCTTTTCCATTGACCCTTTCTATTTTTTTGGTGTATCGGTAAGACGGAAGGATAGAGCGAAGGAGTGCAGCGTTGCAATAATGCACCAAATCTATTAGTGCACAGCTTTAGTTTTAACAACATATTAAATTCACACTTGTACGTGTGCACGTTCTAAACTGAATGAATAGACCGTATATTACACTCTTGAGTCATGAGACAAGAGTATATCGTGCAGAGAAATGTAACCAAACACTTTGTCATTGCTGCTCGTTTGCATACAATGTAAATAGAGTAGTTTGTTAAGTAATTTGAAAACAAATATTTAACGAGAGCACAGGGTGTTCAGAAAGAAGTTATTGATAGATGCAGTGTGATTGTGTGTAATTTTACGATACCACATATCTAAATGTAATGTAAAAGTGCTTCTTGTTTTTTTGTAACATTTTATTGCTGCTGGTCTTACAATTAGAGTGCGTAGAGGAAACATTACTGACAATTCTGTAGAAATTTCCTCAATTTCCTGTTATAACAGTACTATGTGTTTTAAAAACTTGACAAAAAATATGTTCAATTATGAATAAGGTGTTGTAATAGTATTCTTTCACAACGCAGTATATACTTTTGTGAATTTTTTATAACCGTATGAACCGCTTGATTTAATTGTCCCCTTGGTTAGCTTATTGTACATGATGTATGCATGAATTCATTAATATAGACTAGACACTCTGTAGGTGCATCAGTACATGATATATATAAATAAGCTTATACGTCGTTCATTTGCAATTGAAATTAGGACATATTCTTTCAACTAATATAAATTACCTAAACACATCAGCACTAATGCTTTACTTATTAATAAGAAAAGAATAATGGTGCATTGACTCCCAAGTCACAATGGCTTCGGTAATACGGACAAAGATTCTTGCGTGTCAAGTAATGTATAAGTAAGTAATACTTTTACATACTTATACATACTTACACTTATTAAGTATGTTTAACTATGGTATAATTTTACAGTCACAATCACAACAACCTTGATATTATGGGTGCATTATGCATGCGCTAATTATAACTTTAGGGAACACTCTAGTGTAACTCGTGGACCGTCTCGATCGCGCTGATTGGAGCTCAGGGAATGAGTACCATGAATACTGATAAGTAATAGATTGTGCAGTGTGGATAAGTGCTTACGAGTATATACTTATCTGTAACCATAAATGTAGTGGACAGGAATAAAGGTCCTGCCGTCCTATCATAAATATTAAACAAAGTAGTTTTCAATTATCACTAATAAATACTAACAAACGGTTCCGACAAAAATAAATAACATTTGATAATTTTGCGGCCGAAAAAGAACTATAGGACTAAAGAACGTATTTATATAGAATTCATATATTTGGCTGCAAGACCAGGCGCATTAACAATGGCAAACGTGAGTGAAGACGACAGCTAGATGTAATGGAAACTGACATTTTTGTGGTGTGTGGATACGCTCTTTGGCTCGTTTATTGGGATGTGTACAAATTTGCGCATTTGCAAGAAAAGAACTAGTTTACACGTTCCTAACATTTCTCGCAAAAAAATCATCTGTAAATTTTTGCCGTCACGTTTGGAAACAAAGGTTAATTTATTTTTCCGCCACGAATTACTCGCCTAATGACGCACAGAGCTTTTTGCAACGAAATAATTATTTGTTGGTTTGTAGCTATATACATACAATTAATTTTATGCATTTCCATTATTTACAAACTGTAAAATTGCGAAAGACCACACGCTGTGATCCTGAGATTTAAAATAAATCTTTTGCTTACACAATCATGTAAAATCATGTAATGGCTTTATAATATCTGGAATGGTACATGATTATTATCATCAAGCAAACTCGCCTAGTAGTATTCATTACATATATTCAACACGTTTTCCACATTTCCTACTGCCCTCACGATTGTCATCCGTATCCAAATTTTCAAAGTTTAACGCAGAGTCTCTTCTCACATTGCCAGACAATTTCCTTCGAATGCTGCTGTGCCTTGGAGACGGTGCCTTAATTTCCTTAATGCGAGGCTTAGCCGGTGCGCTTTTAATGATTCTCTTCATGTATCTCAGCTCTTTCTTTGACAACTTTCTGGAAAATACTTTTTCGGAGGGATTTTCCGTAAATTGGCTAATTTTGTAAAGGAAAAGAGGAAAGGGTGAATGAAATGACAATTTAAAAGCAGCATTTTTTACAGGAAATTGGTTAGATAGAAATGGAAGGGTAAATGTAGGTTAATGCGTTTTTCTCTTTGTTTACGTCATGAGACTGGCCTTCTCTCTATCGTAGATGATTTGAGCAACACCGGTGAGGAAATTCTTGAATTCTTCCCGCAATTGATTCGAGTCATCGTCTATATTGGCCGTTATGTGACGCACTTTGCCGGTCACGCCGATGATGCTTGCACGACCCGGATCCCTTTGGCCTCTAAACACATTCCCAAGTATCATGCACTGCGATGGGCTTATATTGGAGTTGGAGTGAGTGACGAAGTTCATGTGGAGATTACTGGAATCTCGGATGTGAGCTTCATTGTTTACGTCATAGACCAAAACAACTCCGTCCAAATTGTTTTGTATAGCTGGCCAAATCGCCTTTAGCCTGCAGATAGAAATAAACGTAATACCCTTAGCTAAATGTTGCAGCTGCACTTACTTGTTGATGTTAAATATAATTTAATGAGAGTAGAAGCAATTACGGTGCTAAGCCAATGAATAATGAAGTGACATTTTACCTGGGATTACCGCCTACTTCCCAAAGTTGCACGTCCACATCCATCAAATGTTTTCGCACATCAACATTAGGTACGGTGTACTCGATGATACGGAGGGAATTCGTGGGCCTTGTTGGCGGTCTTGTCCCAGTGCTGTCATAGCCTTCCCCACCCAATAAATTCGCCAAGGACGTTTTACCAGACTAGTGAAGAAAGAATCAGGTTTGTTAGTTACACATACATAGAAATAAAATTCATGCTATTATTATTGTACTTACTCCTGTTCCTCCCACAATTGCTAACTTAATTCTCATGTCCGACTTGTTTCATACAAGAGAACACGTCTAACAATTCTGATTGCCTGTGACACTATTATTTTAATAGATCAGTTAGAGTGTTCAGAATGAGGGCATTTATTGTAAAAAGACAGACTGTTGAATATTCTATTCGGGATTCTTTCAAATTGCAAAACACAGGCGAGTTTCTTGTTTGCCGGTGATATCCATGGTAACATGGGATGACAACTTTCGGAGCGACGGCGAATGCGTTGGAGGAAGCTACTATACTAGAAAGTGATTCAGTGTACGGAACTCCACTGGGAAATTTTCTGATGATGATGATTAAATAGTACAAAACCTGCATAGGTTTAAATAATTTAAAAGTTCTATGAATATGTAATACAATTTGTCAATACACAACTTTAAATTATTTACCGTGTCTGTTCATGGTTCTTTCCATTTTGTATGAAGGATTACTTATAAATATTATAGTATTCGTAAAACTGTATATTGTGCATACCCGTATATAACCAAAAGCTGTGTGTTTGTTACATTTAGATACTAACTTTTCCATCATTTTTAAAATGCTTGTAAAATAATGTGTTAAAAACTTCTGCTTTTATGGTTATAGTATGTACTTACTACTTACTAATACATACAAGGAAACAATAGCAAAACTTTATAAAGGGTTGTATGTTTTTCATTTTACGGATATACATAAATTGGGCAAACATTAAACCTGTAAGAACTTGATTTTCATTGTATTCCAGGGAAGTGACAGTTCTGCTGAATCTACTGAATTTAGAATAACTGTACGTTCTTACATGGAATGAAATTTTTGTACATGAAATCTAATGCTTTCAGTGAAATTAATTATTCATGATTGCATCATCATAAATTAGAACAAAGTGTGAGACTTTATATGCTTATGCATTCGTTATCAATATCAATAAATGCTTATTTTTAAAATTACAAAATAAAGCTTGTTATACTAATTCCCAGTGATTGTTGTAGTAAAAGAAGTTGTCTTTAAAAGAATATGATCCTCTAAATATGTTGTCAAACAATTGCACGCATGTACCATGCATCCCGACTAATTCTCAAATGTTAGCACATAAATCCTTGTTGTTTTGAAATGCAAAATGAATTTGTGTAAATTGCTCCTAAAAGAGCTATAAAGAACTAGGGAATGCGGTATCGTGGAATTATTTCGATACCGATACTTCGATACTTTTGTTCCCTATTCTCGGAACTCCGTATCGAAGTATCGAAATTTTGAATCATATCTTGGAATCATCTAATTGTGTTGATTCAAGTAATTTAATTCATGAAATCGCTAACTTTATAGCATTACCAGAAAAAATACTTCTTAGTTACAATTGTTGAATATCTTATTTAACTTCAAATTTCAGCATTTTGTAATAAGATCTTAAACAGCTCAAATTATCTGTTTATAGTCAACTAGATGTAACTTTGTCGTGTCTTTAAATGTTTGTGTGTAGTAGTATTATCAGAAACCACAAACCACCAGTCACTTTCAAACTTTGCCCACATTCCTTGCTTTTTGAACCCTCTCTTTGGATAAAAATCCAAAGTTCAACTTTCGCTCATGAATGACGAAGACAAAAAAGTTTGGCAGTCTTTATTTTTAACTCTCAAGAGGGTTTATGTAGCCGCGCGCGTTCTTTGTGTGCGTTAGTTCGTTCGATTGTGACCTAAAAATCTTAATTTTTAATTTAAACAGCTGAAATTTTGGAATAAATGTTCAAACGCGAAAGTTAGGGGACGAGTTCGCTAAACATCTTATCACGTTTTTGAAAAAAACGCGTTCATACTTTGTATCGTTCATTTTTGGCAAAAAATAGAGCCACATCTTTAAAATTAAAAATTATTAACCGATTATGAATTTTTGTCTTAAAATATTGTGATTGTGGGGATGTTTCGTTTTGACCGGATCACCAATTTTAGCCAGTTTTTTGGTCGAAATGGTTTATATTGGTCGTTATGGTCGAAATATACTATAACATGAAAGGGCTTGCCTTGTTATACTTACTGAAGTTTCATAAGTATACTTTGTGGTTGCTTTCCTTGGTGCACATGATTCAATATTTCAATACACATTGACATCAAAAAGTGGAAGAAAGTTAATTGCTTACAACATTTCAAAGTTTAAGGTAATTGGAGTGGAGGATCGTCAATGTAGATACAGTAAGTAACGTAACCCACACTTTCTAATTTCGACCAAATATAGGAGCAATTTTGACCTGGTCGAACTGGTTAAAATGGCTTTGCGGTTGAAACTGATGGGCGATTGAACCTGTAAATAAATCGATTGAACAGTATGAACCGCCTTACATTACAGAGACCTACCGTGATTGCACCTAATATCATACTTTTACATAATAATTACAAATACAAATAAATTCCACAAGGCGTGATAGAAATTTTATAATTTATTTATTATATTTATCCCTTATTGCAAAGGCTTATATGCTCTGCCTATAGAGACGAGTGGCCCACCGAACTTTTCAGCTACAATAGCTTGTTCTTGGGCTATGATAATGCTAGAAACCCAAATTAATAATATATTTTAGATTGTCGAAACGAAACCTCATGAGCAACATAAACTACACTGTCTTAACATTTCCTTAAAATAATGAGACAAGCCAACGCAACAAAAATAAGGAGTAGTAGATAATTAATATGCCCATCTCCAATTTGAATTACATTACATATGTATGAATAAAATGAATTTATGAATGTATAATTCTAATTAAGATTCGGACTTGTAATAAGATTTTACCATTTTCCTCGTTTTAAATTATGTAGCAGCCTTCTGTTAAGCCTGCACTCAACGATTAATTTCAGAAGTTGACAGTAGCACGAATGTGAAATCAGTTTTACTATTTATAATTACTTGTTCCAACAACAAATGAATCACAGCACACAAACAAACAGCCATGTTATTCTGGTTCACTATTCATTTTAGAATTAGAAGTATAGTAAAGTAAAGGACATAAACATTTCATTCTTGAATATTTTAGGTTTTGTGATCGCGTTCTACTAATAAATAATCTTATAAGGGTTATAGACACGCAATGCCCACACTTTCGATATTTACCACGGATCCAAATATAATACACAGAGAAAGACAATCGCATTATCAGGAATTAACATACGATCGTCAAGAATTAAGCTAAAAATCGAGAAACGACATACGCCCTATAGTTTATAGAAAAAAATGGGGATGAACTACGCATCTCCCATCATAAATAATCAACGAACAAAAGTACTGACAGTTGAGTGACACGCTACCATTCGTTTTCTCGTGGAACTTGTAATTTCTTGAGAACTGAAGAATTTCCAGCAAGAGGAGATTATAGCAACGTGACGTGACGAGAGAATGATTTGTCGTCTTGCTGTCTGCTCCTCATATTCCTTGTGTGTGTGATGTAACATAGTGTGCCATATCCACCAACCACCACGTGTTTGCAAGGACCTACACAATAATATATACATAAATATACAAATATTTGAAATTGTACACGATTGCAAGAATTTGACTCTTTGCCTTTACAGTCAAGTTGTCTGGCAGGTCCAGTCCAGTCTGTCCATGAAATCAAGTCCACGGAATCTGGTCATGAGCTAAATGTCAAAAGAGTCTATCACCTATTTGTAATGGGTAGGGTTGAATTTTTTTTGCTTTAGTTACCATTAGAGTTTACTTTACTCTGCACACTTGTACCTAGGTACATACACTCAATACACTGTGTACTGACAATGAGTGAGAGTAGCGATTACTTACCGACGTAAAGTTGTTCACTTCACTCACCAAGTCAGAGCACGCTCAAAAATGCATTCATTCAATTCCCCTCTCAGCTCCTCTTCTTCTGTCTCATCGCTGTTTAATGTAACACAGATGAAAAATAAATGGTGCTACAGACGAAACCAGTGATTCATTATTATTATCATCTTTGGTCTGCTGTTCTTCTTCTTCTTGTTCTTTTAACCTAAGAACCAGTTTCCCTTTCTTTGCAGAATGCTGTTTGGGGCTTTTTCGCGAAAAACTGAAACTTTACCTCTCCCGTCTTCACTCACGTTCAATTCAATGCATATGTATTATTGTTGTAGGAAAATAACACGACTAGAATTTTTGCTTTATTACATTCATTTTTCCAATGTATTCTGCGAACTTTTTATTCCACTAACTGAGAAGACCGAGCCTTGTCACTTATTTATCATTTGAATTTCATTAAAAAAAACTATAATTCAATGCAGTACTGATCTTTGACTCTGGTCATTAAATTATATTGTAGGGCGAATCTTTATTGTTTTTTAAAAATGTTTCTGTGTATTCCCCAGAGGATAGTGCTATCATAGTAGGGCATCTCCCAGAGACTTTATGGCAGACAAAGTTGTGTTGGTGGTGGTGGTGGATATAGGTACCTATGTCTTGAATGCACACCTATTTATTAAAACAATGGTCAATAAAGCATTATAACAACTCTTTGGTCACCGTACACACAATATATAGTAGTATATGTATAATGTATGTGTTATGTTAACTAATGCTTTGATGGATTGCTGCTACCTACTCAACAGGTAAAAGCAATTTTGTCAGCCATAATAAATAAAGATTGCTTTACCTTTTTCAACCTTTTTATTAATCGTGTAATAAATAGATATCACGAATTCTTTGATTGTGACTTTGGATTAGTATGGATTGGAAAATTACATGTTGATGTTGATTATTTAATATTCACGGAAGCCGTTAGTGTTCACTCAGTGTGAAAAATGTGAAGTAAATCGATTACAATCTACCCAGTCAAAACATCTGCAAAAATCTTCTCAGATGTATAATCAAAGCTACTGAAGGACAACCGGAGGAAAAAACTATTCCAGGGGAATTTGTTACAATTGTTTTATGTATTAACGGGGTATTTTGGCGTATTTTCTCATGTGAGTGAAGATGAGATAATTCTCGAGTAATTATTATCAATAAGTCAAGGTGAAGGGAATAGGATATCGTAGACTTTATGTCTTTATGAATAATCCGTAAATTTAGACATGCAAGCCACACGCAACTCTGCAGACAACTTGTAATCAGTCATCTCATTAACGAGCTAAACTCTTTTGTGCATTATGCAAGGAGTGCCTTATACATTATTGCATAAGTTGGAAAATAGTGTATGTACATCTGCTTTGTACAATGAGTAAACAAATTAATTTATATATAAATATTTTTCACATCTATCCATTATTCCTATTCAATTTTGGTTTTTTGGAATTCTTTTTGTGATCATAACAGTAAGAAGGGTTCGGTTAAGGGTTCTGTGCAAAATAAATCATCTATAATTATTTTTGCACGGCAATCGGCAATCAATACTAATCGATGCCACGACGCGCAGCATACTGCTGAAAATGTATTATTTGCAACAAAGCATTTATTAACCTATTAGCAATCGTACCATTAAAAATATTTAAATATTACATTGATGCTGAGAATATTCCAATAATGGATGTCTATAAAATTGAAGTCTAAAAACTGCATGTTTTCAAAGTTGCATTTGTAGTAATCCTAAAACAACGAGTGAAATACGAAATGAGATAAGTATCACCTGTCGATAATTGAAGTTTGAATAAATTAATTTTGTTTCCTGAATGAAACAAACCTAGCTATAGCTCTTTTATATTATTAAATATCATTACAGAAATCTACACAGACTAGTTGGCACTTGGCAGAAAAACAAAAAATCAATGTGAAAAATACTCTATTAGTAGTTTTACAGAGTATTGAAAGGTCAAAATCCTAGAAACTAGATTTTAAAGTGGTAGACTCTCTGACGATTTTACGTGGTCAATGAATTTTTACAGGATTAGTTTCTACTAAAAGCCCAGAATCGAGAATTTTATGGTGCAAAAAATTGCTCCTTAGACGGCTTACTCATAAATCAGGAAACTAATTACAGCTTTTAGCAATCAAATCTTTGCAGCAGTGACCACCTTGCACGAATCTTGTGCAAAATTGAAAGAAATGAAGTAGCAACTGGCAATTCAAAGGAGAATACGGATGTACTACTCATTCACATGTTCGCTTTGCGAGACTCACAAAGAGAGGTTAACGTATTCAAGAAGCTTAACTGCACCCGGCAACAAGCAAACCAGCAGGCCAAGTGACTACATTAAGAATGTAACGTATACACATTTAATAATATGCGCATCTTCCCGATGAGATGTCAATAGGTTATGAAATGAATGATTCTCACTAGCGCTCCAAGTAATTTGCCAATAAATTTTCACATGCGTGCACTTGGTGTTCTTGAACAGTCAAACATATTTTACGTTCCCCCCATTACAGAACAATACAATTACAAACATTATGGCTTTATGGGCATGAAATACTTGTTTAAAATGTCAAATTTAAAATAGAGTGTTTGTTAGGGGGAATTTTTAATTCCCTTCATATACAAAATACAAACATTCACATAAACCACATTACATCATGTCGTACTTTATCTATTTTAGTACGTGTGATATTTTTGCACATGTCACGAGAAACTACCACCATATATCCCAACGTATTAAATATTGTGCAACTTTGCGATATTTGCGTTTCGCATGCACACACACACGTAGGGATTCACCCAACCTTCTTCGCAATCTCGCTTACGTACGTACGTACTATTATTTAATTTTTAATGGACATAATGTTCGTTTTTACAAAGTCGCTCAGAAAGCCGATTTTTTGCCCAGTAACCAGCCAGTTTAATAAATTACATGTTTCTGGAAAGTCTCCCATTGTAAAACTCATTCATGGAACTTTGTAGGCAGATGTACATTGGAAAATTTGGATAAGGTGAAAAGCTTAAGTACAAGTAATATAACAAGATCATTGAATAGACGGTAGACAGCAGGAGGCTAATTTATTTCGAATAATTTATACACAATGCACGTAGTTTATGTTTTCTGTTTAATCCTCTGCACTCAACAGTCACACATATATTAGTCACAGTCACAGTTTCACCTGTGAGTGTATCTAATTACACACATCTGTATGTGATAAAACAGATAGTTGCTGCACCTTCTCTTGTCTTTTCTACCGCGAACCTCATTAAAACGATGAATTTTTCCCAAACCAATGCTCCTCATCTTATTACAATTGAATTTGTCTCAACAATTAAAAGATATTCAATATAAACACTACAATTCAACGTTTCCTGTTCTTAGGAGACCTTCCCTCGACACTTTAGAGATCTGCAGGCGAAATAACCAGGTAATGATAGCAATTTTGGCCTTAAGTACTGTTTAATAATGGTATGGGGTCTTATCTGAGAAATTGGTGGATAGAATGTAATGGGTCTGCGTATGATAACTAGTATAGTCGTACTATAGTACACGCAATCCGTCTTTAAAAGTCGGGTTCACCACAATCTAAAAGCGGTTATGTAAGATGGAGCAAGTAAAATAATATTATGCTAAAGATGTGGTGAGAGTTGACTCACAGACAAACAAACTGGCTACAGACTGAACTGAAATCCCTGTTGTGAACTTAAACTAGAATACCAGACTCAAAATATTTAAGAGAGAAAGGTTGGAAATGCAAAAAAATATTGTAAGCTAGACAGAATCCTTGACAGGTTCAGCTTTTTTTACGGAATACACATACTAGATAAGAAATAACGTATAGACTGCTGTAGACAGAGAGACTTTACCTCTTTTCTCCGTAAAGTTCATGGCTGCAGTGATCGCTTATAATCGCTTATCGCTTTAAGTTGCGTCATGTGATTTTAGCGAGTCACCATAGAGAGACAATGCAATGAAAAGAATGCGAATGAGATTCGTTAATGTAACAGTAGTAGGTTGTTTTACGACTAAATCCTAGAAGATTGCATAAAAATACATATAAGAATACCGCGGTGATAATTCTTGTCTCTTACATATGTTTGATCTAACAAAGATTTCAAAATTTTCCACGGATCTTCAGTTTGTGACAGGAAAAAAATACGAATTATGGAAAGAGGACAAAATTCTTGCCTTAGCATAATATCGGCATGCTAATTGGAAGTGTTTTAAAAAATGACTTTTTCTATTGAATGTGATTAGGTGCGCTAGCTATAGTGCAGTGACTGTGGGTTTACTTAAGGGACATGGGCACATGATGTACATGATATATGAAACATATATTTAGTAAGTACAGTAGTAAAGTAGTAAATAAGCGAAATTTTTTCTTACACGATAACCAGTGGAACTGACTGGACTGGATGCTGAGACGAGCGGTCAAGCAGTCAAGTGGCCAGCTCGTATATCTTCTTCTATATGCCCATTACCCTCAACTCTCATAATCGTATCGTAAT
The DNA here is from genome assembly GCA_019776185.1 of Plutomurus gul. Lineage (NCBI taxonomy): Eukaryota > Metazoa > Arthropoda > Collembola > Entomobryomorpha > Tomoceridae > Plutomurus > Plutomurus gul. Next base: position 22,060 of record JABASC010000358.1, read on the forward strand.
GTAACTAGTAACTACTACTACTAGCATGTAATAGAACGTATGATCTCTAGAGTCTTGTGTGCACTGGCCTATCTACTAACAATGTCGATTGCGTACCACAACCCATCTTCAATTGTCAGGGCTTGGCTTGGTTGGAGCTATTTGCTAAGTTTTATGTTAATTTCCCCCTAAAACATAGCCAGATGTTCATCCCGATATTCTTTTCACTTGATCTTGGAGAAGGTTATTAGATTTGGGCTGCGGGAGAATGAGAAGAGACGATAGGTTTTTTTTATATCACTCCACCACAATTCTTGGTGGTATATAAACCCAGGTCAATTCTCATTTCTAACATAGCACAACAATTCCCCAACCAACAACAATCTCATCTAATTCGACTCCTGCCTGGTGCCCAGCAGTCTGCCATATACTTTCTGAAATACTTCTTCTAAACGAAATCATCATCATGCAAATTTTGGTAATAATTCCAAGGAAAATTTCAAAATTTCGATATCTTTGTGTAAAATCTTCAAAAACAGAATTCTAATTTTTGAATTTAATTTTGTTGCAGATTGTCTGCTCTCTTTTCGTGGCCGGTGCCATGGCTCACGGTTCCTGGCAAGGTGGTTCCGGTCCCAGTCCATATAGCGTCGGACTTAGAGATATCCCTTATATCACCCTCTATGACAGTAAAAGGTAATTTCATTGATTTACAATTCATTTAAGTAGGTTTAATAATATTGTTTTTTTGAAATTGTATGTAATTTACCCTTTTTGAAATATACAGAGACGGACCCAACGAACCACCTGGTATCCGCCCTCCCGGTCTCATCGATATCCCCTATGAGGTTTTGTACGACAGCAGAATGAGCAACCAACAGCAACAGCGCCGACAACAGCCGCAACCAATGAGAATGAACAATTACCAACGTCAGCCCACGAGAGCGATGAACAATTACCAGGTTCCCCAGCAAAAAATGTACCAACCCGCAAGACAAATGCCCCAGCAGCCCAGCAGAAACAACTACCAGCAACAACAGCCTTCCAACTATGGAAATAATTTGATCGATATTGAATACGAAGTCTTGTACGACAGCAAAAGGTCAGTACAAATTTTTTTTCTACATTTACATTTTCAGAAGAATTTGGTTTTTTATATTTTGGAATATTAAATTTAATTGTATTTGCAGAGACGGACCAAACGAACCAGCAGGTATCCGTCCTCCAGGTCTCATCGATATCCCCTATGAAGTTTTGTATGACAGTCGTGCTGGTGGTGCCCAGAACAAGAAATATTATTAAAATTTTGCTTTTCTAGTGATTTTTTTTGTCAAATGATTTGGTGACTGCTTGTTGTGAATTTACTATTAGATCTTACTCATTTTCATTTTATTCTTCGTTTAGCTAAAATTGTAATACCGACCATGAATAATACCTAAAGAATCTTGTCAGATTCTCCGTTAGTCTGTAGTAGGATGTGGCAATGTGACCAATTACCCGTAAAACATTATTTTTAGAATAATATTACGCAACTGAATAAAACTGAATCGACATAATATATATCACCATTTTTACACCTGAATCACCTTATTTGAGATTTTTATTACTAGAGAGGCTATCAACATGCACAATTAATTCATAGCTGCAATGCATTCCATAGATTTTGGTGAAATATCTGTTTTATATTATCATTCCTTAATGAGGAGAAATCTGTTGAATAATTTAGATGAGACAATGGTGAACAAAGTTTTATTAGTTGTCTGCTATCTCCATATTATTTATATACAATATACCTAGATGTTACTTGACTTTGTTATTAAAATTGTAATGATGTAGCAGGGCCATCAACGTATTCCTGTAGGCTGTAGATATAAATAGTATTTCTACCGAATAATTTTGCAATATCAATCGACATTATTTAAATACTAGATTTTCTTGGAATATTAATTGTCAATATTGATGGGCTGCGCTGCGCCCCAATGACATAAAAGTATTATACGTAGCCAGAAAGAGAAGATTCTTGATCATCTTCATAGCTAATACCGGGTTGAAATGCTACTCTTTTCTTATTCTCGGATTTCTGGGCTGTTGCTACATTGTTGTCCAGTGAGACAGGAGTTGAGGGTGGGGGCGGACCCAGCAGCATAGAGTTTTCAATTGTAGACTGACTGGGTAACAGGACGTAATGTTGAGACGATTTTCTGGGCGTGGAGAGTCCGGTTGCCTGAGTTGTACTATTTATAGTCTCCTTGCTGCTTTTAGGGCTGGTAACGTAATGATGTTCCGATTTATTAGGGTAGAATATTTCCATAGGAAATAATTTAAAGTACGAAGTCTTTATGTATTGGATTTGATTGATTAAGTGGCGATTGCGACGACGAGAGTCTTCCAAATTGTCCATAAGCTCTTCGATACGTTGGTTCATTCTAATGGACAACTGGAAAGGTAAATAAATATTCCAGCTCAGAAATATTTTATTTTTTACAACATAAATAAAGAACAGAAATTGTTTTTGTTTACTTTCTCCTTGGATTTTCTGTAAGCACGTGCGCTTCTTTCTGCTTTCGAACGTTTATCCTCAAGTTCTGAGATTTTTTGTTCTAATTTGGCATTCTCTTTAACTTGGTAGGAGTCATCCACCAGAATGCTCGTTTGATTCTTCAGAGCCAATTCTAACTGAAGGTTTAAGTTTGAATATTCTCTCTGTTTGTCCTCCAATTTCGCTTGATAAGATTTGTGACAATCCCCTAATTCTAACCTACAAACACAATAAAGATTTTTCGTGTTCTATTAGGAAATTTAGTATTTGCATTAATGTATTCTTACTTTAACTGCTCCTTTTCTTTCATTACTTCTTGCAATTGTAAAGCTAGACTGTTGTTCATTAAGTCCGACCTTCTCAATTTTTCCTTTGAATCCATCAGTTCTACAAATGTTTTTTGCATTTCCCCTCGAACACTATTTAAGTCTCGATCTTTCTCGTGTAAAGATTGTTCCATGATATTTCTCGATTGCATTGTGCTACCTAATCGTTGTTCAGTCAATTGTAAAAGCTCAGGAATCACTTCTAGCTCTTCCAGTTTATCATTAATGTTGGTCTTCAGGAGTCTCAACTGAAATCCTGAGTGGGATTCAATTCGCCGAAGCTCGGTCCTTAATTCTGAGACTTGACCTTCTTGAGAAGACAATTTCCGCTGCAACTCCACCAACTGCATATAATATGTGAAAAAAATACTGCAACATTTATACTGACTGAGTGATGCGCTATAAAAACGGTAATACATAAGAAATTAATCACAATATTAATTATTAGAAGTAAAATAATATTCTATAATTATTTCCATTTAAGGATAAATATAAGTTAAATAGAGAAATTGAATTCGTTCTTTTGCACAACCTTTTGTTTCAGAAATTTGTCGCTTTGTTCATTCTCCTGAAATCTGACAACACGATGTATCCGCTCTTGAGGCACCGTTTCTCCCTTATCCGTTACGTTTTCATTATTACAGTCAATGAAACTATCTTTTACTTCCGGCAGAATAAATTTTTCGTTGTACAAGCGATTTAAATAGCTTAGGTCAACTTGAGAAGAGGAATCACAAGTTCTGACTGCACAATTTGAATTCGACTCAGTCGCGAAACCTTTCGCATCGTTGTCCGTGTCGGAAAAAGTATTTGGTTTGTCTTTTAAGAAAACCAGGTCAATCTCTGAGGGCACGAGTTGCGTTTCGACACTTTTACTTCTTGGTGGATCCTCCGTTTTCACATCTAAAGACACTTGGGAATGTTTCGATGACAATTCAACAGCAGCAAGATTTTCTTGAGAAGAATGTTTCCCGAGAATTCTGTTCACTTCCGAATTTGCCTCTTCAAACGCATTCAATTTTAGCATAACAGAATTACGGAGATGCTCCAGTTTATCATTGTCCTCCTTTGACAAAGAAAATTTCTGTGCAAGACAATTACAATGTATTATAATTTGTTTTATTGTTAGATGCATATCTTATATCTGAACTAGCCGCAGGCTGTGTACAAGTAAAACATTAGGTACCCTTTGTAAATTTTGAATAGAATTTCTTAATTTTACAACATCGGAAGCAGCGTCAAGTGCTAAATCGTTCGCCTTTTCCAATTGATTTAAAAGTTGAGCATCTCTACTTGGTAAATTCTCCTCCCACAGCTTCATCACTTGCATGCGTTTCTCATTTAAACAGGCCGTCTGCAACGCAAATACCCAAATCAATTAATGGTGTGTTTTAATACTGTGTTGATAACCTATCCGAAAACTTTATTCCAACATTCATTGGAACATTTCGACCTATTTACTGTCGCAATGATGTAAAGTAAAATAATTTTGAAATTGTTATCGGTATAAATAAATGTGCACAACATACAACATCAATTAGTGAGTCTTTTGTTCGAAGACTGTAAGGCTTCCCCTTCTTACTTTCACGTCTGCTCCTAAGCTTTACCGTTTGATTTCTATTGTGAGACTGATAATTCCTTTCAGAACAACACGGTCGACTGTTAATTTTTGTCGGCTTTCTTTTTCTTGATGAGGATGCACCGGAAGCAGCACTGGATGCAACTCTGATATCCCTATTACTGTTGTACTAAAGGTAAATCAAAGTTTCACAAATAGTTTGCATTTAAGTTAAGTGCGTGCGCTATTTATACTTAAATAAATGTTTACGGGTTTTAAAGGGTAGGAACTGATTGCAATGTTATTAGTAGTCCTAGCGGGTGCTGGTATCCACGGTACTTTCAGTTCAACGCAACGTGACTCTCGCTCCAGTGGTCCTGGAGCGCTGTGGGACCGCTGATAAGCACCTTTTGAATCACCCATCTGTAATCTTCCTTTATTATTCAAATCTGCATCGCTCGGAGACGATGTTTCGTCAGTTGTCGTAAGGTATACATGATTCGTTGCTGTATCTCCTCCATCTGTCTTCTTATCGGTCATCGTTTTACCTTTCGATATTTTCAAGTGAATTGTGGCCATCTATTTTTATAAGTCATTTGGAATTTCTTATAATAATTCATACTCAATATTCACGCATGAGAGAAAGCGAGAGAGACACACAAAAAAGTTTAACATTAAAACACTGAAACGCATTTGCGTAGCCAGTTACCTTTGAAAATTCTTTACAGTAGTTTGGCTGAGTCCTTAATAAGGAAATAAACGTAAACCCGTAAACTGAGAAATTAACGTAGTAATTACAACTTGTTAAATATGCGTCGCATTTGTTAGTAAATGCACCGTCAATAAGGAATCAGCAAGTGTTTATTCCTACAATTACCATAATATGTATGTGAATGGTCTGAATAACATAATATAAGTAAATGTGACTGGCTCTCCAAGTAAAAATCGCTTTGAATATGCACCACAATGGTAAAGGCTGTTTGTTTACGGAAAGGGTTCTCAGGAGTAGTCATATCAACGAGTAGGAGCGGCAAAGAAAAGTTCTCACACGAACAGTCGCTCGATATCCATTGTAAAAAGTAATGTAACAGAATTGTAAGCCTTTTTAGGGGAAATAATATGTTGGTATTTCACGGAGAGTTAAGCACACGGGGAAATGATTCTCTATTGTACTAAAGAGCACCATATTTTGAACCATTAACCTACTTAAACTTTCTCACGTACCTGTTCTGTGCTTTATGTATTATGTGAAATATGATCCAATATAAGTAAGAGGTACATCTCATGAGAAAATGAATAAGTAAACATTATGTGAATGTACTATGATAGCGAGTGGAAAACGATGCACCTGAATTTGTTATTGTAATATAGTTATGAGTTAGGTGATGGTCCTTAGTCCTTTTCATGTTTGCGGTAGCTGGAACTAACGTACCGTTAACAATAAGCTACCTATGTGTGTGATGGGGAGAGAATTCCTAAAGAAAGGAAAAAGAGAATCCCACTAACGTAAATAAGTGGATATAGTTGCGTAGATTTCTTTCCTGTTAAATAATTGTGGTTGTAGCGGTGGTTGTAGGTTGAGTTAGACTCTTGGCTTGAGACTTTAATGTACATGATAAGAATCGATTCAGTTTTCATTAAAGAGCAAAATTTCCTATCCGTTCAATAACACTGAAACAAATTTTATCTTTGAGGATGAAAGTGAGGTAGTATGTATAGTAAACGATTTTAACGATTCGAGGGAGGGATTTATTCTGGATCCCACAATTAGAATGGAAACTGATACTGAGCAGTCTAACAAGTCAACGATGAGAAAAGAGGAATTTATACACCAGCAATCCCATTTTTCAAGGAGAAATAAGTTAATGCGATCAATCACCGTCATCGGTTTACTAATTGGAGCGCGAGGAACAATACCTGGACTCTTCATGAAGTTCCTCAAAGATTTCAAACTCCCCAAGACAATAATACATAATATCGTCATTTAAGTGTTGCGTGACTCTACAAATGTTCTACATCATCACCTATATTCCAACAACCAATATTAATACCACATATGTGAATCCATAATTTCACCCCAAACAGCATTTTAATACCAGTTATATGTAGTTATAACAGTATTCAGTGTCGTTCAAAAATGCTGACCGATTTGACAATAAAGCTTTGGATTGAATTTGGGCAACCATGGATGTATGGCTGAAATCGTTAATTCAATAAACGATGTACTCTCTCTAATAGCTTCATTTGGAGCGCATGCGAAATTCTATTGAACAATATTTTTAATTTGTAAGCTGTAACAATTGCAGGTAGCGTAACTCCATATTCATATCAATCCGGTTTATTATGTGACATAACGAGGATATGGTGCACAAATAGACGTAAACCAATTTTCAAAAGAATTTTAAATTCTCTGCTAGTGTTGAATCCAGGGCCTTTCACAACTCTTTTTATCCGTTGTTGTGAAGGGCCCTGGATTCAACACTAGCAAAGAATTTAAATTAAAGGACCCTGGTTGAATCCAAGTGTGGGAAGTGGCAGCAATAGGAACGTACCTCGTCAGAAGCCCATAATAAATGGAACAAGTCTGTCACGTACCTGTGTAATAGTCGGATGCTTATACTGTTTGCTTATTAAAATAAAAAGAGACCTAATCCTTTCTCAAGCATGCATCTCAACGCTAACCTTGACCATTTCACTTCTCTCACACCAGATCCACCATCACAATACTGAAAGGAAATCTACCTGCAGAGGAATTTTAGCTGTAAACATTACAATTATCTTTACGTAACCCTTCCATTGTACATTTGTACATATATTTGGTATGTATAGCGATTCAAATTGTATTGCAGCTACACCCACTAACTGCAACATTTACGCAAAATTTAATTAGCTTTGTAGTAGTTCAAATCATGACTTACCTTCTAATGTTGGTTGATAATAATAAAAATACCAAATAAATACGTCCTACTAATATTTTCTCAAAAAATAGGTTGGTGTTTCCAATTAAATCTGTATTCAAATTCTGTAGTTTAGAATAGAATGTGTCACGTACATGATGTGTACATTTCATTGCATTGTCAATCGTTCCTTCTTTAAATCTTTTATGTGATAAAATTGTTTGTCCTTAATTTCATTGTCAAAAAAACATTAATTTCAGGGTGCCCCATCTAATTTGTGTTGAATTTGACACGAATTGAGTATATCGCGTTAAATAATATACATAGGTAATCAGAATTCATGTCATGAAAAAACAAAATCAACCGTTTGGTGATTATCACCAAGCGGTGCAAAATTGCCTTCCTAAATACTTCAAGCAAATAAATACATCTCTAAGATTCCTTTAGAAACAATTTCAAATGGTGAACCAACATAAATGCTCAATTAGTAAATTCTACTTATTACCGGTAAGGAAGTACGAGATTACGCATATGTATAACCAACCCTTCTGTACAAACAGTAAATAGTATTTGGAGTACTTAAGATAATCAACATGAAGTTGAAGTTACAGTTATCCAATAATAAATGAGTGCATATCAGTTCGAGTTCAAGGACGCAACGCAGAAGATCCTCACAGCCTACAGAAAGCATTTACTAAAACCTTAGCGATTATAATAAATAGGCAATAAAACATCTGAAACGGTTTACGTTGTATTCACTATTAATACAAAGGACAGCATTACACGATTTTCATTGCTAGCGGTCATCTCAGTGTCCTGTCCACTCTGAGACAAAGGGCACCCTCAGCAGTGAGCAGAGGTTACATAAACAGTTTTGAGCTTACATTTGACTCTAGTATATTATTGCAGCACTTAAGTACACACTAAAAGCCTGAGAACTCACATTCAGATATAATCCTTTGCTGCCCTCAATTCCGTTCTTATCCGGCTAAACTCAATCTCTACTATTTGTATATCGTCCTTTTCCCTTCCTCTCTATCTCTGTCTGCCTTTCCTACAATAACACGTTCCCGTAGTGCTTGTGTTTTTCATTCATTCAAACTAATAAACATGAATCTAAGCTTTAGCTTAGCGGGTTGCCGAAAATGCAGCATCCTTAGTATGTTAAATGTAATGTAAGCGTAATGAAGTGACCAAAGGTTAAGCGGAAGGACCCTGTACTATTATCCGTTCAGTTATGTGAACAATGCCCGGTATTCAGTTTTCCAGCTCTCCAAATCCCATCCCGTATTATGCAACATTTACGTATGCCTATGTCCATTATGCTATTTATTTTCTGAATATGTTCTAAACACTTTCTAAAGGCCAGAAGCCATTCACAAGTAACGGTCAATACATATAAATGAATCTGTATGGTCTTTTTGTTGCACACTCAAAAGTAAGACAAGTGTTCGGCGGGCCTAATTGTTTTCGTCCGAAACTTACGTAACCTTACAATTTGACGGCAAGTCACATTGGAGGCTCCTGAATAGAAAGAGTACTACTACAATTGATTGTACAATGTGCGGAGGCGAGTAGTTTCTCATTTCACGAATCTTTAGTCACTCTGAAGATTGCGACGCATGACGGGGTGGTCGAACAATAAGGAAACGGAATTTCTAGGAATGTGGCCGGTGGTTCGTGGTTTGGTCAGTCAGACTTGTTTTGTTTTATTGTCACATATTGTTCTGACCCTTGTCCCTTCGTTTGCGCACCATTGTTTATCTTAGCTAACTATTCAGCTACTGACAAAGTCCAGTCAGTGTATATAGGTACAAGGTAACCAAAGGTTAGATATATTATTGGTAGTACTGTCTGTCAAGCAATACAAGAGAATGGATTGCGTATACTATACGTAAAAGATACATTGTATTTAGACTTTTTGTGTTTGATAGACAACTAGGCATTGGGAAATCTGAAAATTCCGTTTGTATTCACTCACGAATTGATTTGGATGCTTTCAAATGGAGACAGTTTCTTTTCCCGAGAAATTGTTTTCGTTTACTTCAGAACTGTCTAGTGCGTACATATACTAAGGGTTCACAATTTGAATCCTGCTCAATATGCTTTAGTTAGTGTAATTGAGGGACGGCTTCTTCTTCAATCATGTCTTGCGTGTATGTTCTAGCTGAGGGTTACGTCAGGAAGAGTAGTCTGTGTTGAAGCGAGAAGTCTAGGGAAATGCATACAAGCATCCTTCCTGAAAGAGACGCTTACGGTGTGGTTGCTGCTCGTACTGAAGTACCCACTACGTGAATACAGTAGCAATACCTGCAACGTATGTATAAAAGAGGGCTTTGTTAAAGGGTCCAAAGATCCCTTGGAATGTATTCAACTTCCTACAGCCAGTAAGGTTTCAATGGAACAATTAAGGCAGCCAAAGTTACATAAGAAGACGTGGAAGAAGAATTATTCACCAGTTCAGTTCGAGGAGCAGGAGGGATAGCTGTGGACTCACTATGAGTCCCAGCTTATTCTTCCGCTTCACTTTTGTGTGTACTCTTTGAATGTAGAAAAGTGGATTTAATTGCTTCATATTTAGTATAAAAAATTAGATTATAACGTAACAATTTCAATTAGAACAACTAGTAAGAGTATGGAATTTATATTAACTTTCAATTGTGTGGATCTGATTCTCAATCCTTTCGTTTTCCGGATTGCACAAAGTAAGATATACACACTTCTTTTTCATTGTAAGATATTCACCAAGATATTCATTAACAAGACGCACTTATTATGGTGCTGGCCTACGTACACAATAATTTGAAATTTGAACGCCCCCCAGTTTGAGGTATAATTTGCCTAAGAATGTTTTTATTAAATAAGGCAGATTTATCAATTGCATGATTTTGGATGGTGGATTTAAATATTTTATAAATTGAAATTTATTTGCTAATTTATTAGTAAATTCTGGATACAAAGTATAGTTTTTTGTTGAAATGGAAATATTTCTTTGCACAATATAAGGTGGGTAACATTGAGATAATAATATATATTTGTTTTAGAGGGAAAAAACACAGACGCATTTCATGGACTTATATTTGCATTCAATTACTTTCGAAGACACCTTACAAATTTCGAATTTCATTCAGTTAGAGGTTGCATTAAGACTTTACTGATTGGGACTAAAATTGGTTGCGACAAAGAATTCGTACTGCCTTCAGGTAAAGGGTAATTTGTAGAGCATTTAAAGAATTAACTTGATTCTTATTTTTCAGAACTGTGTTTAACTTTTGCTTTTGTTTTAGGTTACTTCTCATTCAAGTGAAAACACAAAAATACACAACCTCAAGTCAACCTCATCATTATCACCATTTGTGGAATTTGCGCTAAGCTAACTGCAAGTCTCACCATCTACACAACCTTCGAATCTATTTTATTATATAGCAGCAGCAGCCATGTATTGACTAATTGTCTAGCAATTATTTTGTAGTCTAAAATTAAGGTATGAAAGTAGTAGAAAGTAGTGTAGTAGGAATATATAAGTACAGATTATAAGTAGTCCCACACTTTATTGTTAATTAAACACTTCACAAAGAGTATGTACGTTTTGGGTAGAAATTTAGTATAGCTGAAATATCTTGTGGAGCGATTGACTTATTTTGTTGGTTTTTGGACAAAGACTAGCAAGGCTCAATAATGGAAAGCTTGATATTCGCAATGGGTGATATTACCGGTGAAAGTTTTGTAAATAAAGAAAATAGTTATAGTTTGCAAAGTTGTAGTTGGTAATTTCAGAAATTTTTTGTAGGTCTGCAAGAAACGTCAAGTTGGAATTAGTAGATCTGTATAAATAATATTTTATTTGGTATGTGTTTGTGTTTGAATTGCAAAATGTAATTACCAGTTCCACAAGCTACACAAGATTAACTAATATAGACCAACGTGATAGACACATTTATTATAGAGGCACTTATATGTTTATTGGTTAAAAAATCTAGTTTGCAGACTTAATAAATTAAGAATTCAGAACTGTACGTTGAATTTTATTGTTCTTTTTATTGTTGACAATTTAATGTTTATTACAAACCATGCATACACAAAGCAAACAAGATCCCGATCATTTCGTCACAAATATTCCTTACAGTAAGTTCATTTATGGGCTACAACAACACAACTGATTTAGAAATGCACATCATAATCTATTCTCTAAATGTACTAGCATAGCAACTTTTACTACATGTCTTAAAGTTAAACATTTATAATTTTAAATAGAATGTTTGTCTCACTGATTACATCAAAATCACATGCATACTTTCAGCCACATTAACATTATGTATAAGTGTGATCATAATGATCACATTGTATAGTGTCTTATCTGTATAAGCTACACCTAAACACAAACAATTCCCACGAGTGTGATTCTCTAATTGGCTAAACTGCTAACTAATCACCTAAAACCATTCTTAATCTAAATATCTTAACATTAACTATTTCATACTTATGAGAACATCAATGCAATGGAATCATACACATTCTACTTACAGTACAGTACTCCTAAGTGAGTTGACTTCTTAGTCAGTTAGTTAGGATGCAGTATAGTTCACTACAAATTAACTACAGTTTGGTTTAACAAGAGGTCGTATAGTAACATAAAGCTTCCAATGACGCAACACAATAATATTTAGTTACCGGTTCAATAAATCCACATTAATTGTAACATACTAAGTACACATAGAGGTCTGTCTTCCTTAGTAATGGTGGTGTGTTCCGTGTGACTAATGGAACTTTGATTTTAAAGCCTCAATAAACAAAATATTTTAATCAGTACAGTACATAAGTGTAAATGTAAGCTCAAGAAGAATGGAATTTATATATATTGAATGTTTGAGACAACGGAATTATTAATTCTTTATAAAAGTCTTATGAAATATCATACCTATATTTGTAAACATGAATTAGTCAGTTTACTTAATTTGTGACAGAACATTATGCAACGTAATATTACACAGAAAATAAAGGAATTTTTCATTATGCATACACAAATAATGGAGTCATACAAAACAAAAACAAATGCAAGATGAAAATTAGGTACAAACAAAGCAAGAAGCTAATGTAACAATTATTATTAACTATAAATGAATTATCATTAGCATGTAAGTCTTATTAATGTCAATGACTATTTGCTTTTAAACTGCCTCGTTTACTTCACGGGTAAGTTACGTTTAAGTGTGCAAGGTAGACAAGCTCTAGTATTTTGGTAAAGCTTTATGAGATTTCGCAAATCAGGAGCAAACAACCGTTAATGAAAGCACACCACAAAAAGCTACGTTTTTTGTAACCCATTTGTTAGTGTATATATGCATCAAAAATAATAATAGCAAACTCCTAATAAAAAGCAATACAAGAAATGTCTGGTACACAAGAGTCAATACATATACCAATAATAAATTGTGCTCAAGTTTTACAATAATTGCTACAGTATATGGTAACAGTAGAGGTGGCAACAAATGTACACTCGCAAATCATTAATTTACAGTAAGCTTAACAGATCCACAATTCCTTACTGATTTATCCAATTGTTACAAATTTCAAAATGAAAATTATTTATATTCACTACAGACACTTCACACTTCCAGAGACAGTGCTCCAATCTTGATCTACTTTCGTTCCAAAATTATCTTACTATACTACAGTCTTTTTTAACGTACTCATGATATCTTTAAGAACCGAATACAAACTTTTTGAGCTTAAGTATTAAACAATCGAATTAATCAATGAATAAACCACTTAATGCCTATGAATAACATTTAATTTTTATGTTGTACCACCATTATTAGTATTATATTATATGAAAAACTTGATCCATTTTCCACTTGCAGAATTTCCGTCTCTTTTTATTTATTGGAATGGCCATCAATGTGCCAGCTTGGATGTCAGAATAACGGCGAACATGGTGATCAGTGCACACCAAATAACATTTTCCGGGCGATTTCCTTGAAATAAACCTCTTATCGAGTCGAGTAAGAAATTGATGTTTTCATTCTGCTTAGCAGGCGCATCCGTAGTCAAATAGCCCAAATTTTTCACGAATTCCACCAAAGGAGCATGATCTTTTGTAAAAATTGGCATAAATTCCTTTTCTCGTTTCCTCGTCCACCAATCACGGGCACTATTACATAATATGGTTGGTTGGTTATTCAAAATATAAAATGACACATTGAAACATCGTAACTTTCTATTTAGAAAGAATTCCATCATTACAAAAACTTACTTTTGACTTTTAGTGAAAGTGTAATGATAGAGAGATGCTCGAATATATTTTGGGGTTTTCGGTGGCAACTTAGTTGCGTCCAATAGCGTCAGAACACTTGGTTCGCCTACAATATAGTCAAATACAATTATACATTTCATACCAAAAACAACTAACAAGTACATCCTGCACTTTATTTTTACAATAATCACCCACCATGCAACAGACGGTAAGTCAAGGAAACCAGCCACGGATTATCGTGATATGTTCCCAAAGAAGCAAACCACATTTGCCAATCAAGTCTAGGTTGATGAGGAGCTGTCACACAGAAATCAAACAAACAAAAGTATAGTGCGTTTATGTTTCTGCGGTATGAACTGAGAGCATTTTTTACCTACTCTGAGATACCCGAATCGGGTCAAAGGCAACTACAAATGTGTAAATCATTAGTCGTCCCCAGCATTAGAAAACTCACCAACAAAAGCAGGAGCCGCAGAAATATTTCCGGGTTTGTACAAAAATTGATATTCTGCCCATGGTCCTGTCATGTCATTTGAATACTCAAGGATAACCTCGGGGCGCCCCTTTTCCGTTCCTGTCATGCGACGGAATAGCCCGTAGGATGAGGTTAAGTGGTACCTGCTCACGTCATTGTAAGCCTCGCGAACAGATGGCCATAACGCTTTGTTGGTTTCTTTATGAAGTGTTGTATAAGGCACCTTATTGACATTGATCATACGAAAAAAAATCAGTCAAACTCAAAGGGTAGGATTTACTGATAGAGTTCTTAATTTTTTTTTACCAGAGTGACAGCGAAGAGTCCAAAGCACAGAGTTCCATAAAAGAGACAAGTAACAACAGAAGTAAGTTTATTCCAAACTCCTTTAACATCAAACAATGAAACCACCAATGCCTGAGCAGCTGTGGAGGCGAGTGTCAGAAACGCAAATATGACGGAGTATGGTACGGCCACCGATACAAACCAGTCGAATTCCTTTCTTTGAAAAGCTATTGACAGTAAAAAGTTTATTAAATGTGCAACTGCTTTGAATGGTTAAATAATTCGCTATATATACAATAAGTAATAGTGAAATGTACCTATTTTTGATGCAATTGTATTGTCAGCATTTAAAGCTATTCCAAAATACTTGTAAGTGTAAAATAGAGATAGCCCCATTAGGGTGAACGCAAAACTCCTGGACAAGACTCTTCGGAAGGATACTTCTTGTGGTATTATGTCCCTTACATTTTTGACTAACAACAAACACGAAATGTGAGAAAAAACACAATTATTGAAAGAGCCATAGTCATAAGTAGGAATTTTACTGAAGAAGCTGGAATCCAGAAGGCTGATGCAGAGAACCATAGTCAGTATATTGAAGAAATTGTAGTTTCCAGTAACAATGATACTGATTTGTAGTAGAATCTAAAATAAAGCAATCAAGTTTATTGACTTTATATATATTATAGTAGCTAGGGTTCTATAAAAAAATTCTTAACAAAACAAACCTGTAGGTAGAAACTGACTCTGCGAACTGATTTAAAGGGCGCGAAGAATGCAAAAGGCACCAATATTTCCACGTAATACGTTCCAATCGTCATCAGTTGAAGGAGCCAAGACGGAAAATGATGAGCGTAGTATGCCAGAGGAGTTGGTAAGCATTGAGTCTCAAAATGGTGGTTCAGAGCTGCAATAATAATTTAAAAAAATAAGATTAATCGTTATCCCATTAAGGAAATTCATAAATAGTACAAATTAAACTTTTACTTGTGTTACCTGTCAAACCCCACCATGTAGGACACCCACTTTGCAGTTTAACAACGCCAGAAGAAAACATCAGACGAAATAGAAGCCATTTTACCATCCACATTGTGATTAAATCGCGTGGTTTGCTTTTCAATGCGCCTTTAGTCGGCAACCATGGAGCAATCAGAACTGCTAGTGCTCCAGTTTCCAGAAGAAGAATGTCCCTTTTAAAAATAGAGTTTAACAAAGTTTACTTATTTTAATGCGATTGTACTTTGTGGTTTGGTAAAATTCAGCTAACTATACTATTTAATGTTTTTACAATGTTTTAATTTTAGCAAACTTACCATTGAAACCAGAGGAACACACCTCCCACTTGATATATAGAGTAGTATATAGTCCACAAGATCGCAAACACAGGGACAACACAGCAATGAACACACATTGCTCTGTTAAAAATGTTTCGTTATTAAACATTTCACCTTTCATAATGGGTGTAATTTTAAATCTGTGCTGACACTTACGACAGTGCTGACATCAAGATTCCGAATATTGCTGAAAGTTCCAATGCCCGATGGGAGTCAATCCTGAAAAAGCTGGGAGCCCAGCACAGAAGTGAAAACTTGTCTTTTAGACATTGTGTCGGTGTTCGACTGTCCAATTTCAGTTCAGCTTTTATCGGAGTAACCCCATTTGTACCATAAAGACCTAAAATCAAAACAGATATTTTTGCATTTTTTCCAATATTAAATTGTCCAATGAGGTACATTTGCAAATACTTAATGATGAACCACAGAAATTAGTTTTTAGCGTGCACTTTTCCAATCTACTGACTGCAACGCCCACTTTTGCGTTATTACGCAAACATATATCTCAAGTTGAAAATTGTTCTTTAAGTAGAATCAATCAAATTTTATTTTAATCTGTTAGTAATTACTGTGGCATGTGGCAAATATCGAATGTGATATCAGTGTTCAATCCATAAATTTAATCTCTCTCTCTCTAGACACTGAACTGGAAGCCCAACTACGACCTGGCTGGTAGTTTTCAATGATTACTATCTTTATTAACCAATGAAATAATACAAAACATGCAAATATTAATTGTAATGTGATTACCTTCAGCTTGCAGATATAGAGATAGAAATGCCACAAAATAAATGAATGATAGGCAACGTAAAAACGTTCCTCGAACTTCCTCCATTCTGTAGTCAAACAGAAAAATCCTGTCTTCTCCTGCTGGTTAAAATGTTAGACATCATGAATTTAAGTAACACATATACGAGTATATGCTTGTTTATATACACTAATACACACTAGAAGGTAAATAAGCACAGGTCACATCGAATGAGCTTCAACTTTTGTCAGCACGTACAATTTGTCAGAGGTTGCAGAATTTAAAGAATTTAGAGTTATGACATTCAGAGTTACATGGTTACATCACAGAATTCAGATACATATACATACATACATACATGATATTAAGTTTGAACACACAAAGACACGAGTGAAGGAGACACCGACCATTCGTCCAAATCAATCGATAAAAATGACTATTCATACATACTTCTTTCAGAACTTGCGGTTTGAAATGAGCGAGAAGTTGAAGTCGGGAAATGTTCAGGTGATAATTTATACATTAATACGTATTGACTACTGACACGAAGTTTATAATATACAGGGTGTCCTACAATAAACCGGGCACTTTTCTAAGTGTGATTTCTAAAAAGTGCCAGGTTCATTCTGGTGTCTGGGACAGTCACCCTGTCCCTACATTCTGTAATTAATAAGCCAACAAATCCATAAAAAATCACAACAATTAACAAAGTAAATCAAATTTTGAAATTACACTAGTACCGTATAAAATTTCACTGTGTACACATAATGAAGTCAGTTTTTTTCAGTAGTCAATTAAACATTGTATGGAATGGGGAGCATATCACTAGCACGCAGTTAGAACAAATACAATATTTAAGACATCTGACTGACAGTAGATATCATTTCGTAAAGGAGTTATCGAAATAGTACGACTGCTATCATATCATATCTGATCTCCGTCTCTCAAATTGCGAATTCAGGAAACGGGGAAGCAAAAATCAAAAGAATCTTTGAAAAACTTTGAATAATCAATTTAAGTTTTACGTTTAATAATAATTAAATATTTTTTTCGGTGGAATTCACTCCTCTTAGCTAATATATATTGATTTAGGTTATAACAAGTTAGATGTCATGCTTTTTGACCTGACCAACAATAAATAAACTCTGGTCAGAGTAAGACAGCGTACAAATGTATCCGTTGTAGCCGTCGTAGCCGCTGACAGTTATCGGCTGGACGATAGAAGCCAGCGTCTACGGTAGACTTGAGACATACTATATAAATAACCCTATTCTTTTCGGTTAGGTTAGTTGAGGCATTGTTAATTTACGTGCTTTTTGTACTGGGCCACCTTATAAAAGCAAGGAAATAAACAATGCCTAACCTAACCCAAAATAATATGGTGATGTTTATTAGTATTTCTCAAGTGCACCGTAGCCGCTGGCTTCAATCGTTCAGCCGATAACTGCTACAGTGGCTACATTTGTACGCTGTCTTACTCTGACCCTGGATTTGTTTAATATTCAAAATAATTTCTAATCATCCCATTCACCTCGACTGAAAAACTTAATTATCAAAAAGCATTATATATATATCACAATACAATAGAAAGAGTTCAGAGACACTTTATTTTATTTGTGTTTTATAATAGCTGTGCTGATAGAATGGCACGACACATTTTTGTGCCGTGTTAGTATTTTGTTGGTAGTGCATGTGTGTGCACAGTGCACATGTGGTATGGTATGCGCAAATAAAAAAGTATATACCATATGCTGTGTATACAACTTACCCAAAATATCAAAATAATTAATAAATAAAATGATAATCCTAACTTTAAAAAATCACATTTGACATTATTTCTTACCAGTGCTTGGAGCCTCGTCTAGGTGAGAATATCCAGTAGCCGGTCTCCCCTTCGGACTCAACTTGACGGGAACATTGGATTTCGGCTTAACTGGCTTAGCGGGTTTACCCATTTCAATAAATACTTTGGTTGTTTTTTCGAGATATTTGATAGACAATTAGGATGCTGAAATTAACAATGGATTAGTTTATTATACAAATACAAAAAAATGTAGGTAACACGATGTTTGTTAACTTACGGTGTTGTTGCTCTCTGGGCAAGCTTCCAGCAACGAACTGTCACTGTCTGTCAGTCAGTCAAAGTCAAGTTCACACAGTGTACCGTTAGTAAATTGTAAAAAATCGAGTGTCGATGTCGATGTGGGCTTGCTCCAACTCTTCTACATTCGGCAAACAGGGAGTTGTTGCAGCTAATAGGCTGTCACTCACAGAAGTTGTCTGTCAACTACGCTCCAGAGTATTCACAAAGTTTTGCTCTGTATGTGGAGGTGGAGAATGAAAAGAATGAAGGAGCTGCTCTGTGGACGTTGAAACAGTGAAGCGGTATCACCAAATTATTCAACCGACACCGCGAAAGCCGAAAAGTAACACCCGCATTGGTTATCGAAGGAATGTGTTTATTGAACCCCGCGATTCAGTAGCAGTATGCCCCACATATAATATTCCCCTCTATGTATGTATTCACATCCACCGTCTCTACCGATTATAATCGATTTCCTCGATTTTCAATGTTCCTATAAAATGTATTCGGTTAATTCGGTATCCATCCCTCCCACAGCTCTGTCGAAGGCAAAGGCAAAGCGGAACCAAAAATGTGAAACAAAGTAACTCATATGCATTTGCATTTACATGTGGGCCGAAGCTAGGGAGTTGCTAGCTCTAGCTCTAGCCCAATGTATGTGTATAATTTTACTCAAACTGATATTTTATAGAATCTACTACATAAAATTATGATACATTTTGAATATAATTATGAAATGGGTCAGTCTAACAAATGTAACTCTCATGAATTCTACGATTTTATGGAAGATAATAATGTAGAAGATAAAATAATGTAAATAAAGCTAGGTACGTTGTGGTTGATGGATTTTAATTTATTTCGTTTGACACTCATAAAATTAGCCTTTTTTTCTTGATTGATACAACACAAAACACAAAATAGATAAACCCACGGAATGATTAATTGAGAATATATTAATGTGAAAACGAATTCGAACTGTGAAAACTATACTAAATATACCTTCATTCTCATTTATTTCACTAGACCAATACACTTAATTATATGTAGATGCAATCGCGTTTACCTTTCAGAGGCGTCTTTTTCTAGTTACGCCACTGGTACGGGACCTTTCCTCCATGTAGTCCATCAAGGTTCAAGGTGTTACATTTAGGGGATGAGCATGAGATAAATAGGTATGTCATAATTCTAATTAAAATGTAATGTAAATTATAAAAATTGTAAAAAAGTCAATTGAAGAAATAAATTTAAAGATAATTAAATATTTCAGAAACATAATACATTTACGAAGGATTTCTCACATTGCATTCATAATGGACAAGATTTGCAGTTTTGTGATTTTGTACAACTAAATACTCTTGAAAAAATATGTTTGCATTAAACAAGTGTGCCAACCATCAAAGGCTAATTATTATATTATTATTATATTTTAGGTGGAAATGTAGACAATGTTTAGAATTTTTAAAGGCTTGAATTTACCACACATTACATTTTCCAGCGATCAATCGTTTTCCATTTTGTTAAAATATTTATTCCAAATATTCACAAATGATACTCAAACTCAATTGTAAGATTTATTTATATAAACGTCATATTATATTTTTATAATTATTAAGAGAATGTTTCAATATTGCTTATAAACAATTGCACATTTTAGTTAAGTGCAGATTTTGACAACGAGAAAAGTTAAAAGATAGAAAATATCACTTGTAGTTTTTTAATGGAATGCCAATGCAAAGTTCAGATGGCACGTCTTTTATAATAATAATAATATTAATAAAAAGGTTTTCAATAATAATGCACCATCAATACTATTGCAGCACCTCGACATTAATTTACACTCTACTGTTTGTTACTGCAGTTTATTAGAGGCGGATGTGGATGGATATGATTGCCGGAAGCGAAAGTACAGCTTGCTTTCCCGAGGGAGAATTTTTCCTTTACGACTTTCACTTTGAACTTTTACGCGTGGCATATCTGGCATGCGAAATACTAACCTCAGATCTAAACTGCCAATGGTATCGTAGCATTAACTATTAAACTATCAGCATACTCGAAATTGTCAAAATCAAACAGAAGGTTTCCGTAAGATACATGAGCAATGAAAATGACCAGCATACAAACCACATTGGGAAAAGCACCAATTTTCACCATGTCCATTATACTTATGTCGCCGTTGCCTGCAGCAAACACAATAGCATTCGGCGGTGTCGCAACGGGCAAAAGGAATGCGTAGGAGCAAGTCACGGTTGCTGGTATCGTTAAGTAGAGAGGATGAAGATTTAATCCTTTAGACTGAAACGAAAACAGATTATACGGAAATGATGTATTTAAAAGGTAACTACCAAATGGATGTACTTAAAGTTTGACTTGACACTTTTGCGTACCAGAGCAATGAGTATAGGCAGAATCACATTAGCACATGCAGCATTTGACGAGACTTCGGTAAAAATAGCTGTAAGGAACATAACAAGAAGCACGAGAACTTCTTTGGGCAAATTTTCGAATGCATTTAAGTGTTGTCCGAGCCATGAGGACAATCCCGAATACACCGTTGCGTCGGACAGTGCAAAACCTCCTCCTACGTAAATGTATTGAGCAAGCATTTATAAGATTGTAACTCATCGTGGTTATAAGTGTAGTAAAACCGAAAATGTATCTGCTGTGCTTAGTGCTTACCCATCAACAATACAACACCCCATGATAAATTGTTCTGCACATATTTCCAGTCTAATAAAGCAGGTACTTTTACATGTGGTCCATCGGTACCTATTTTAATAGTAATATAGCTTTACTGTGGCTGGCAGATAAAGTAATTGTGAACTTGTGTAAGCGAATTAACGAATTCTGTATTACGTCCGAAAAATGCATTAATATCCTTTGGAATAATGAAGAGCAACAAGACGATGAAAATGGCAGCTGTAGAGTCCCCCACCTCGGCTCCTGGAACGAGATCAGCCCATCCTTTCATGAACTTTGGCTCTCTAAAAAGCCACAAGCACACGACAAGTATGAATAGAATAAATACTGCCGTCTCATGGAAGGACATTTTTCCCAGAGCCTTGTATTTTTCCTTCAGCATTGTCTCTATTTTTGCATGGGCAGCT
Organism: Plutomurus gul; assembly: GCA_019776185.1. Taxonomy (NCBI): domain Eukaryota; kingdom Metazoa; phylum Arthropoda; class Collembola; order Entomobryomorpha; family Tomoceridae; genus Plutomurus; species Plutomurus gul. The sequence continues at coordinate 43,641 of JABASC010000358.1, forward strand.
TTCTCATCTTCGGATTCAAGCACAATTCTGTCTTTTTTCCAGAAGAACACCCAATTTGGAATTCCATAATAGACTACTACCAGATAGGCCCATATTATTACAATGTTGATCAGCATTGGAGGAACATTGTAGATCATCCATGTCGCAAACGATATATCTGTGTATTTTCCATGCTGTCCAATGTCCACTCTAAAAAGTGTAAAATATTTCAATCCATGTGTGAGCACCAAGTTTGCTAAAAGCAAAATTTTAAACAAAGGGAAGCAGTCCAATTGTAAGTAATGCGGAAATCTATCGGGACTTTCAATGTTAGGGGGAAGCAAAAATGTTGTACACAATGCAAAAAGGTGTGTGAACCTTCATAGCCCAAAAATTCACTCACGATTTTATAATTTCTTGAAAGATTAGGTTGGAGCCTGTGCCTGTGATTACTCTGTAATTAAGGTATTCACATATTCGAGTCAGAAGTGAAATCATGTCAAATTATAATTTTTAATCGAAACGAGGGACCGTAAATGTCCGTAGGATATGCATATAGCAAAAATTTCCACATACGCTGTGCCACCTACATTAGAGGCCAATGCCGTGCTAAATAGCAACATTTTCTTCATATCTTTCTTTTTCATTTCTTTCATTTTCGTTTCGTCAGTGTCAAATTCAATGAATTTCGATGACTCAGTCGCTTCAACTTCAACATCTCGTTTACCTTGAATTTGAACTTCAACTTTATCGTCTACTACAACTAGTTGAGGATGATTCGAATGGGAACTGATGCGTCTTTCTTCCGAGAAACTTCTTTTTCTGATTC